>RXPK01004830.1:0-94471 GCA_004143645.1 Protaetia brevitarsis
ACTTAAGTATCGAAGATAACGTTGCCAAAAATAAATACATATTATCATTCCACACAATGAATGAAATATGATTTATCTAATTCAAATCAGTAGAATGTTTAAGTTTAGAATATAGAATGTATTATGAATAAAATAGGTTTCTAAATTTAAGAAATCAAATATTTAACTCAACTTCAACTCTTCTACAAACAACAAATCAGTTTTCTCAATTTACGGAAATATCTGTCCGGTAGCAGTCAAAATGCTCGATATTCCAGTTAGAGTCTGAGTTTTCTTACATCAAAATAACATCAAACGGACTGTGTTGGGTTAATATCGTTATAAACATATTTGTCTTAATTAAAAACGATATAAATATAATTTAATTAAGCAATAAGTAATATTTCTTACTAGTGGCTTCATTTGCTGGGTGTAACTTATAGTGGTGATGGTTCAATTTTACTCATTCATAGTACTTCTTAATAATAACTAAGAGCATAATTTCTATTGCTTGATGATAAACAACTCATTCGTGTTATCTAACCTTAACTCATTTTTGTTTTAGATAACGAAATAAATGAAGAAAGCTTAAATAATTTAACTTTAGGTGACATTAAGGAGCGTTTTCCTGTATTGGGTATTCCAAAAATATTCAAGGGCAAATTCAAAGAATACTTTTCAACTGTACAGGCATTTTCTTAGCTTTATAAGTAAACACAGTTTAGGTCACCAAATCGAAGCCATGTCATATACGTCTGCAGCTTTGCACATCATACCACACGCCAACAATGTCACGAGTTATGACTGATTTGAATCTTATGCTGTTTTTTTTTTTTTACATAATGTGTAAAAAAATATGTTTACATGGGTGTCATATGTTTATTACAATGTTATATTTTAATATTATATTGCAATACATATGTGAATAAAATTTTGCATTTAAATATTTTATTATTGATATACAATATCTAGTAGTCCCTACTACAAAATTGTAGTGTTTTCTGAAACAATAATGTTTGATTTTACCTCAAAAGGGTATGGTAGTTATACATAATTGTAGCAATCATTAGAGTAATATTGTTGTAATTTTTCAGACAGAAGTGTATTAAATAGTAAAAAAATGTTTTAAATTTTACTTCCTAACAAAGTGATTTTTCGTACAACGTATTGCTGTGTACTGATCGAATTAAATGAAAATCCAAAATGAATTTCAATATGAAAAAGAAAAATTAAATTAGCTAGCTCAATGGATAAAATTTTAAAGGGCGCAAAAGAACTATTAACCTCAGAGTTACCCTCGCGAATTAAAACTTTAATCTAACCAAGAAAATTAAAATGTGAGTAAGAGATCAGACTTTCTTAATTACCCGAAAAATTGAAAAGGTTTAAATAAAAATAAAAGAACAGAATTTTTAACCCCAAGAATGCAAATTAACAAACAATTTATTTTTCAAAATGTGTTAAATTACAACTTGTGCAGAAAAAAACCGTGAACTGAAATTCAAAACTGCATTTGACTCTGAATTAAAATAGGACAATTTCCTATGCAAAGCAAAAATTTTGTTTGTTCAGGAAGATTATCCAAAATATTTCAATTTCAATCCACGTGGTTTTAAATTAAAATAAACTAAACGTGAACAATTACTAGAAATTTACAAAAAAAGAAAAAACTAAATGCAAGAACAATGCTTCTACACACCCAATCGAGGTGATAGATAAATAAAAATGAAACAGCAAAATAGATAACCGAAAATTAACTCTTTAAAATATAATGAGAGAAAAAACACAAAATATATCTTCCTAAACAAAAAATAATAATTGATCTTATATCTACTATGTGTACACATCAATACATTAACAATATTACGAAAAGAAATGCTTGATTGACTAAATTTTTACAGAGTTAAATTTCAATATCAAATGAATTACAAAATGGCAACAACGATATACAAAAATACGTCGACTCACGTCAATAGTCGAACAAGGAAGTCCTTAACAAAACTCTACAATTGTTTTTCTTACAAAAATCCCTCTCTTAAAATCGTGCAACGCAGACGTAAAACAATTCAACGACAATATTGAATAGAAACCGCATTAAATCTACACAAGCAAACAATAGACATATGAATGAATGGATTAAATAAAAAAAACTTCACACAATAAATTAAAATGATTCAATAAACTCTTTAACTAAAATTTATACAAAACAAAATTTAAATAGTGAAAAATTCTCGCTAAATTGAACAACAGCTGTTTAAGCAAAGAAACCAACCATAACAAGCAAAATATGCAACTTAAAATACACTCGCGAAAAGGGTTGTCTAACCACAGCAGTATGTAACTAAAATTTATACACTATTGCGTGAATGCTCGGCATAGATTTTTCAGTAATTTTTACAACAATATTGTATTTAATAGAAATACAATCCGTTAACTACAATCGTGTTGTAGAAATTAAGGTAAGTTGTAGTCAGTCGTATACCCACCACAAGTTGTAGTTAACTGTTCTACAATTGTGTTTTTTAGGACAATTTTTTTTCGCGTATATTTGCATTTGTATTCAATGTCAAACCCAAATAGTAGAGAGGATATTCCTAGAATATTCTTTAAATATGCTTTTAGGTATTTATATATTGCAATTATTATCAGAATATTCTAGAAATATTTAGAATATTTATACCGGACTTTCATGTCAAAACTACCCACCTGGAATAACTTTTAATATACATTGAATTGAATTTAACAAGAAAACAGGTCAATTACGATCTACGAGTGGATAAGGTTTACATATACTTGCGACCCCGTAATGTCAACCTCTAGTCGCGGGTGAAAATCATATCGAGAAGTTGAAATAGGAGGGAGCGTTGAGTGATACGCATTTGAAAAGGTCTTGTTATTAGCAATCTTTCGGCGCTCTATTTTTCAAAAATCGGATTTTTTTTCCAAGTTCAAAGTTTAAAAATTAAAAGCCGACATTTTAGTGAAAATTATTTTATTAACTTCAGAATGAAGTTGTACTTAATTTTCTGTGTGTTTCTTATCCGTTGCTCCAAGAATTGGAATTGTAAGTTCGTGATTGTAGCGGATGAATAATTAAAACAATACTCGAGTTGTATTGAAGTATATAATGACGTTTCCTGGTAGTGCACCACAACTTTTTCAAAATTGTAATCACAAAATTGAAAATATACAAAATTGTTTTTGAAAATGGATTTATATTTTTAATGAATTTTTTTCTTACCTTAAACTTCACATTCTAGAAAAAAATTCATGTAATTAGTTTTAATATATAGTATATTTTATATGAGATTATATGTTCTGTTTATTGAGAGAAATAAACGTCTAAAAAGATTACCTAACCTCTTCAGTGTCTCCCACCCGACGCACAGTGGGATATAGGCGGAAGAAAGTATATTTTTCGAATATGCCCTATAACTGTTATTTTAGGTTCATTCTGAAGCAGAAGGATCAGAAATGATTATTTAGTACGAATAGTTACATAAATTAAAAGTGCTGACGTTCAGTAGCACTTTGAAGTTGAATGATGGTATTTATCGAATTTTTACTTGAAATATTACTGAAAAATAAGAATGCATATAAGCGAAACAGATTAAGTTTTGAAACAAATAGTACCAGAAATGTTTAGGTGGAGGTTTATGCTTACTATACAGCAACAATCATTAAGATTTAATGATATTACATAGGGTTATTATTTAATTTACGAAAAAGTGCAATATAATTGACACGAAAATATTTGTCTAGACTTTTCAATGTTAGCGCCAACGACCGCCAAGCTGATTCTTTCTTCTACGTGTCCTACATAGCCTAAGAAACAAGAGCGAATAAAATTTAGCTGCCACTTTTTGCCTCTAGCTGAAAAATAGCTAAAAATCTAGTAGCGCGCACAGTATACAATGTTAGCACAGCACTAGGAAGGATTTTTAATTAGGCTACCCTTACATAGTTTTGTAATTTTGACGGACACAATTTATTTGTAATTGCATAAGTAATATTTTACCTATTACACTAAAGTAATATATAGGGTGATCCGCAACTGACGTGTCAGCAACTATTATTAAAAAACTAAAAAATATTGATTTTACTCATGCATACGCTTTGGTATTATTAATGTTAATTTACTGATGTGTAAGTAAATGCAGTACTTTTAACTTAACACCTGCAGAAATAAAATAATTGGAGAGAAAAAGTTTTAAATTTAATTTTTCACAGAGCAGTACCCAGAACTTACTAGGTATCTCTACCGGCAGTGAGGTGATATTTATAATATGTAAACATTAATAAACATAATATATTAAAGACGGGTGGACTTTTTTTTTCTAGAAAGGTAAATTAAAATTAGATTCGAAAGTAACTTAAAATATATAAAATAATAATATATAAAATAGACCAAAAAGAACTACCGATAAGTAAAACATAGAACCAAAAATGTAAGAAAATAACTTTTCTCATTTTACAAACATTTTTTTGTTGTTGTAGATAGTTAAATTTAATGCAAAGTTAGATGGTTAATGAAATGTGCCTGAAATTTAAAGTAATATTTATACTACTCAATTATTTAATGTCACAATGTAAAAATACTGTGGTAAATGAAATAGAATAAAAGGAATATCGACCGGACTTCGTAAACAATCAGACAATTATATGGGTAATCGGTCTGTCTAAATAAAACCAAATAAATACCTCAATATTTCGTTTTAATTTAAAACATCATCAGGAGGCACTAAAAAATATTACAAATTAAAATGAAACAAGTATAAAATCACAATTAAGTAATTGCTTATACAAGTTTGTAGTATTAATGACAGCTGGACAAAATTGATAAAATAGTTAAATACATTTAAATGCAAGTCAGGGCTAGACATATTAATTAAAAAAAAAAAAAAAAAAAAAAAAAAAAAATTGTTTACAGTTATACATATAAAATAAATAGAAAAAATGTTATTGATGTAAAATATTGCAATAAATACTACTTAATTGATTAGTATCAGTTTTAAAATTAATAGCATTACTACAATTTTTTATATTAACCATTTCCAAAAATAATCGTTTTTTTGTAATAGGTTTCATTCAAGTATGGAAATACCATCATAATTAAAACTATGTTTTACGATCTTGGACATGTAGAGATAAGGCACAAGAACGTTTTCGATACGACAATCACTTTTATGTTGTACTATTCTGTTCTTTACAATTTGCGAGTCTGACCAACATAACAACCTTGACAATCGGTACAAGGAATACTATATACTACATCTTTTGATTAAGAGTTGGAGTTTTATCTTTTAATTTTAGTGAAATGCTACCAATTGTTAACATGTTGTATTTTGCATTTTACATTAGCAAATGGTTTTAAAATGCTGTATGATTTTTATTGGTCAAACCTTCTATGAAGGGAAGTTTATAATACTTAAATTGTTAAAGGAGCTCCTTCATCTGTAGGACCATCAAACATATTAGAAGAATAAATCAATTTAATTAGAATATGTCTAGGATAACCGTTATTATTATTATTGTCTAGCCCTGACTTGCATTTAAATGTTTTAACTATTTTTATCATTTTGTCAGCTGTCATTAATACTACAACTTGTAAGCAATTACTATTGTTCTTTATATTGTTTCATTTTAATTTGTATATTTTTAGTGCCTCTTGATGATGTTTTAAATTAAACGACAAATATTGAGGTATTTATTTGGTTTTATTTAGACAGACCGATTACCCATATAATTGTCTGATTGTAAATGAAATAGATATATGCACTTACGTTAACTTTTTCCATGGTCGCGCTTTTACATCTTTTTGACGATTTTATTCTCAAAGCCGCAAACAAAATAACATACGGCGATATTTGTTTCCGCTAGTTCGAAAAATATACCTAAATTCTTTTTATTTCATTTATTCAATAGAGTCAGATATTTACAATATACCTATCCTGTAAAAAATATGTTCACGTGTTCCATTCTCTCTCTTAGTTAGGAGCACGGTTACTTTATTCTTTTGCTGAACTGAAAATTGTTGTTGTTCATATCGAGGGTAGTTCATATTGCATCAATCTTTGGCGGTATATTTTGCCAAGCTAATAATGAATGCAATATCAATAAATTATGATGCATTGTGCAGTGAATTAATCAAGTGTAAATATCAAGTAAATCACTTAAAATGTTTTTTAAGTGAAACGTATCCAGATCTAGATGAAAACAAAATCCAGCATATTTTAAATAAAATAAAAAAGAACTTTGTTTCCAAATTCAAAATAAAGTGGAACAATAGCCATAGAACTAGAGAATTTTTTTTATGACTACAATGAATGGCCGCAAGGTGTTTTTATCGTAAAACTCGACATGGAAAAAGAACATACTGCGGATGAAGCATCACCGTCTCCGAAAAAAGGTCCTTTATCAACAGGCCGCTCAACAAAGAAATTCAGTGAATGTTGTAATCGTACTAAACGGTATAAGATTCAACAACTGCGTGAAACTTTTCCTGAGGAATAACTTAAAGCTGCTGCTAGTGGAATTGATACTCTAAAATTATGTAGAGCAAAATATATGGCGACAAAGAAAGCGTTAGCTCTTATGATGGATGCAGATTTATCCAAACATCAATATGAGATGATAAGAAATGCACTCAAGAACAGTGGCCACGATGTTCTTCCTCCTCATTACTTAATAAATGAAGAAGAGAACAAATGTTATCCTGCCAATATAACTATTAGGAAAGTTGCGTAAAAATTGAGTTACAAAGTCTTCAATAACATGATGAAATATTAACCGACTTTAAATGTAGAAATTCCTTAAACTTTTATTTCCTCTAATATACTAATTCATGTATTATATAATCTAATGTCATAAATAGTTAATTATATATATAATCACTGTACGAAATTTCACTTTGGAACGGAGTGTGGTTAAAAAGTTATTTAATTTTTTCCGCAAAACCACCTAAATTGACCACTGTGCGACGCATCGGTCTACAAACTAATAGTACCCTAACACTAATTGAAGTTAAGTTATGGTAGGCTGTCATATTTTGTAATACAATTACATACAGCAGTCTAATCATTATAGCACAAAACAATACAATAAAATGTCACTCTCTTATTGTATTATGTAGTAAACGATGATTGGAAGTGTTATGTACGTTCGAAAGATTCCTTTCAATTGTATTCGACGACATAAAAATAGACAGGGTGTTCCATTTGAAAGAAAAATGAACTTTGTACATTTAAAGTTTTTAAAATTCAGATGTATTCTAAGAACACTCCGTAATCCCTGTATAATACAATAGAAATGTTTTGCGTCTATTGTATTAACTAAAGGTGCGTTAGATTGCTGTCAAAAAATTATTAGTTTTATTAGTTTTCGTTATATTTAGTATTAGTATTATTTAGTATATTAAGTATTAGATAATATCTCACCATGGTATTTTCTCATTTGGAGAAATGCGATATGCTGGAAGCATGCATTGTATGCGGCAAAAATTCAATAAGCACTGTGGAATATTATGCAGAACCGTATCCTTTACGACAACAGCCAGATCAACGTTTCTTTCGAAAACTTTACAGAAATTTAGGCAACACGATTGCTTATTTAAGAAGAAAAGAACAAAGAAAAATATTAGCAGTATTTATAAATTATGCATTTACTTTTTCCTTTTCAATATAATTTCAACGACATTATTTTAAGGTGTAATATGTTGAAATAAACATTAACCACAAAGACATGTATCTGTTTTGTTAAAAGTTGATTCTTTATACTGCTCTACATTTTACAAAATAAAAACCATCATAACTTCTTTATTATTCGTTTGAAGACAATATAGTATTGATACTTTTCCATCCTAAATTAAAATATCTTTCATTTTTTTTAACAATATTTGTTCAATTTAAAAAAAAAAATATAAATGTCAACATTTCTTGGAAATCCGTAATTCAATTCTTTTTTCGTATATTGCGTATTAATCAGCGTTAAAAACCCTAATACTTTGCTAATTTAACCTACTTTCTAGAATCAATAATAACAGAGATAGCAATGGTGCGCACTTAATTTGGATCAGCCTGTATATTAAGGAAAAATCATAGAAATATATTAATTTGTTAGAGGTATTGTTTGCTTTCTTTTAGCAGAATAATGTGTGAGTGAGAAAGTCTAGAAACTATTTGAATATTTATTTATTAACTATTTGAAACCAAATAAATAAGTTCACATGGTTTCCTATCATACTGGAACTTTGTTCTGACCCTGTATATAGCTAGGTAACGGTACTCACTTTGATCGAAAATTTAGATTATTTTAAGGTACAAATCGTGCACGTTGTTATTTAGAACGTGGAATAATACGTACATTTGTAGATCCAGGTTTAGATATATTATAATTTTTTTATTAAACGCGTGCATTATTTGTTACTGTTATAAAACAAGTGTACGCTACAGTAACCTCATTATCTGGGATTCTAGTTCATCCCAAAAGTGTTGGTACTTGCTCACAATAATATGAAATCCAATCCGGAATCAGTAGCCGTGTTAAAACAAGAATATTATATTCTTATGAAAGCTTTGTACGTATGGGAAGTTGCATAAATTTAAACAGTATTTCGCCATTTAATTTATGACTTACTCAGGAGGTGATCTACAGTATTATAACAGGATATGAAACAACAATCATGAAAATTTATAGATACCTAATACTTACAATTTGAACATTGTAATAATAAAATTATTTTAATTCAGTTAATGTTGAAAAGTCAAAAAAAAAACTATTTTTTTTGTCAATAAGGTAGAGTCACTAGATATTACAATAAATATGGTTGAGTTGATTTGTATCTGTTTTAAAACTAACTGAATTTTGACTGTTAAAATGTTTTCTATTTAGTAGTATTACTAAGTATTTAGAATATTTAGAACTTTATTTTTATCAGAGTGTAGCTGAACGATTATCACTTTTATGTTGAGCTATTCGATTCATTTATATTTGAGAAGTTTGACCAATTTAACAAGCTTGACAATCGCAACAAAGAATATTATATATAACATCACTTTGATCAAAAATTGGTGTTCTATCTTTACATTTTGTAAAGATTCTTCTGACGGTTGACATGTTAAATTGTATTTTGAAATTTTAATGTTTGTAAAATCTCTGAAATATTTAAATACGTTATTAGTTGAACCTTCTATGGAGGATAATTTGTAATATCTAAAACTGGTAGTCGCATCAGTATTTATATGTTTATCCAAACAATGTGGAGAGTAAATTAATTTAGAAATAATATTGCCGGAGTAACACAAATTTTGAATCACTTTTTCAATTATCGCTAAAAAATATTTCGTCACTATTAGCGTTTTCTACTGGTAGGCACTAGGAGTGTACCAAGTGTGCACTGTCACTGCTTCGGTATCTGTACTTACCACCTTACACTTACACCATAATTCTAAAATCGTGCAATTGTCAGAGGAATACGTCAAAATAATCAGTGCCGGTTATCGTCATATTGTTTGATCATTGTAGGTTATGTTCTTAATTTTTATGCTGTATTTGGTGAATTTTATTTAGGTGAGGCGTTAAGATTTAAGATGAGTCATAATATTTATTTTCAAATAAATCATGACCCCAGTGCCCAACTATATTTATTTCATATTTTATAAATATTTAAAAAAATATTAATCTTTCTTGAATATTGTTATAGTTAATATATATGTCATAAAATATATTAGGAAAACATTTAAAAATTATATGTTATGTAGCATAATAATATTTTATTGCAAATGTTTTCTCAATATATTTTTCATAACTCTGTAAGAATATTTTGCTTTGTATTTCTGTAAATATTTATTTCATATAAAAAAAAGACTGAATTTTTGCTTTTGTACATTTGGTGCGTAGGACGAATAATATAAAATGGGTAAAATATGCATACACATTAAGTAGGTATGTACCTATTTAAATTGTATTTAACGATTAAAATACATAATATATATCTAATATGATTTAATTAGTATCTAAGTTGAGCACTGTAACTTTTCTATTAATATATCTGCGTTTTGTATTATATTATATGTTAATATTTGTAAGTTGCGAACGTCAACACAACACCTCTATTCATTACGGTGCCGGTGTTATATGATTTAGTATTGTTTATGCGTCTATGGATAAGGTACATAGAATGCGTACGCGCACGTGCGTATCATCAACGTTTTCATTCGTTTGTCCGTTACATGTTATAGTTTATAATAGTATACGATTAGGGCAGATTACGGTTAACTGTGTAATTAATTTTTGCGGGGTGTGTTTGTTGAGGAATAGGATTGGAAGGCCAGCTGTAAAGCAGCAAGAATAGAGGACACAACAGATCTTTTAGGTCGCAGTGTACCATTACCCTTCCATTTATACATACTTTTATCGACACTTTTAACGACCAGTACTTTTAACCGTTAAGGTACAATTGCGATTAGGAATGTATTAATCCCAGTATTTAAGTTAAGTTTAATGTAAAACATGTATTTACTTTAAATGTAAGTAGATATGTATGCAGATCAATATATTTTATAATGGAACATAAATGTTTTTATAATAGACATTTAGTATAATAATCTCTGTAAATACGTTCCTATGCTCGAAGGATTGGATAAAAAATTCTTTTCTGTAGCTCGAGTACTAGTGAATAAATCAAATCTTTGTATCTATAGACAGACCAATATAAAATGCACATTTTAATTATAAAATAATCTGAGCACATTTTTATTAATTACTATTATCATATCCTTCCATATATTTTACTATGTATTATAAGCAAGTAATACAACTTAATATATCATTTACACACTTAATTATTGTTAAACGTTCACATTACATGCTGATATTCTCTTTGGAGTTGTGAAACAAATATTTCAATTTAAAGCAGTTTCAAGTTATAACATTTACAATATATTTCCTTTCGATATTAAATAATTTCACTACCTGATTTGCATAATTGCGAAGTATTTTACATTGTGTATACCTACCTCAATAAACTTTCTACCTACAGTAGCCGATTTCAGCGGATCGTTCGCTTGTCCGAACGATGAGTTGTTTTAGTAATCAGTTCGGCGTGATTAGATTTGTTGGGCAGTGTACCCATTGACACAAAAATATATTTTAATGTACCGGTAGAAGTAGATCCTTTGCCGTACTAACGATCATATTCATCACATTTACAAAAAGAAGTAAGCATTCCTAACGTTCATGCTTTCCTTTCCGTGCACTGTCGATTTTATCGTTCAGATCTTCCTCTTATAGACTATACAGCCTCAGCGGCTATAACGCAGATTTCTAGGCCATAACGATATAATCGAACAGAGTTAGCACCAATTTCCCTTTTAAACAGACGATAGAAAGCCAAACGGGATGATTGACAAGCTGCGCTTGCGGTTATAATTATAATAAATTTAAAGGAATATTAACAAAAGGCCTTTTGCTATTTTCCATAAAGAATCAGTTCTAATACTAGAACCATTTCTCTTTATTAGTGATGTATAAAATTTATATACTACCTGGGCTACTTGTACTGTCTATTGAACAGTTTTTGGAGTTATTCGAATAGATCATAATTACTTATAAAAATATATTAATCATGGGTGGCTTCAATATCACTTCTTTTAATTGTGTAAATGCTAATGATCCGTATAAATATATTATGTTAAATTTTTTGATTTCACAAATATACCCATTCATTTCATCATTTCATTCAGGTAGGGTGGGCACTTGATGTCCGGCACTTGAGCTTGGTGCTCATTGTACCATCCCTATTGATTCTCTTATTTCCACTCGAGCAGCTTGGTGTCTTATAAAGCCCAGTATCTTGCCCAGTGAAACTTGAGGACTTTCGAGGGCTCCAATATATCTCTCCCGAAATATTTCTGCCTGAGTACCTTCAGTTCCTCACATGTGCACATTACATGTAGACTCGTTTCCTCCTGTAGTTCGCATCTTCTACACCACGGTTCGCTTACACGGCTTGTGTTGTATAGATGCTTTTTAGAGGGCATGTCCAGTTACCAACCCAGTAATGGTTTACTTCTTCTTACTGCGCTGAGTAGGTATCAGAGAAACTACCATCCCCATCCCCTATCAGCGTTTTGGTATGGATTGACCTTCAGTAGACTCCATTCTTTGTACTTTCTTTATCTAACCAGTCCAGATCTCCCTTCTTGCGGAATCCTTATAATCCCACATACGGCTCTGACACATTGAAGTGTCTCTTAGAGCCCTCCTGGCTAGTTCATCGGCGATTACGTTGCCATTTATACCTCATGTCCGGCACCCAAATCAGAGACACCCTGTTGTCTCTTGACAGTGCATTAAGGGATTGTTTGCAGTCCCTAACCAGTTTGACCTAGTTACAGGTTGAGACTGCCTTAATGACAGCCTGGCTGTCAGTCATATGTTAATTTCCTCCTCATGCGAGCCCCCTTTTGCAATCATTTCTGCACAGGCTGCAAGGCGAATACCTCTGCCTGGAAACTGTTGTATTGTTTCCCCACGCTTATGAATATCCTTTGATTAGGACTGGGCTCGCAAATACCGGCTCCTGTCCCTTGGCTGGATTGGATCCATCCGTTACCAGTTTCGTTAGCCAGTGATCTCACTACGCGCTGGTTTCTGTTCGGTATGGAGATTTCACCTTTCAGTGAAGATAATTTCGGGTGCCATGCTGTCCGTGGGCATTTGTAGCAATGGCCCGTCCAGCAACGTGCCCGTAGTATAAGTGGTTCCTCCCACCTGAAGTTGGGATGCCACAGGTTGTTGGCTTTCAGTCTAAGGATCGCATTCATTGCCTCCGCTCTCACATTAGAGTTCGGCGGCGGGAGGCCCACAATGGTCTCCAAAGAGGCGGTCCCTGTACTGTTTGTTGCACCAGTGATACCCCAGCAATGCATGTCTCTGGACAGCGGTCAGCAGCTTCGCTGCGGAGGACACTTTCTGTCCTCCTCCACCAGACTACTGCCCGCGTATGTTATCGCTGGTCTTATCACGGCAGATATTAGCCAATGGATCACCTTCGCTTAATCCCCTGTTTTGCCAGCAATCTCCTGCGAGCGCCAGAATAGTTGCGTGCGCTGTCGTTGTGTAACTAAATGATTTTTCCAGCTCATTTTGCGTCAAGGTAACACCCAGTATACTTACTTCCTTGGTTATTGTAATCCTGCAAACTCTAATGCGCTTAGGTCATTGAGTTTCTCATGTTGGGTAAAATATAACCCAATTTCTACTATTCTAATTGTAATGGACGCTTGCTAGATTTCATTTTATCAATTTTGAATTGATGTTCAAGGAAACTACCCCTTGAGGATATTCGCACTTGCGAATACTATGACTGTTTACACAGATAATCTGAGAAATACAAAATAAAGTGAAAGCAAATTTAAACAACATAGAAGAACACTCAATCATAAGCTTTTAGAACAATATTAAATATTTAGGCTTTGCTATAACATCAATTAAAGATGCATTAAGGAACCTATATTAAAGAAGAGCATGATTTTGAATATTCAAGTTAATTTGCATTATATTACACCAAAGGGAAAGTCGCGAATACCTGTTCAATTAATTGTACAACATCACACATATTTTACTTCGCAGATATTTATGGTTTTGCTTTATACTTAGTTCGTGTCCACCAGAGAACTGTACTGTGACATATCTTTCTGGAAAATGCATCTTGTTTGTTACTGCAACCAATAGACAGAGTTGAGTGAGTGCACTATAAGGAAACTGAAGAACAGGATGTCGCTGTTACTGGCGGACTTCTCAGTTTTCTTGACTAGGACTTAGAAAGTTTGTGGTTCCTGCAACTATTTTTGCGAATGTACAATTGTGAATGTATCTGCATTAACGCTAATACATTGCCCAAAATTGTAGATATATACTAGGTGTGTCCTCTTCATAAAATGGATCAGCAACGGATTTAGGAATAGCGTCCTATTAATAGAAGTAGATCGAGGCACTTGTGATGTTACTGATAACTAACACGCGAAATACCATATACTTCTGTCACCAAATTCTTAATCTTCGAACACTATGTACTTTCACACACTACACCGTCAGAAATGGCAATTGAAAAAAATCCAAAGGAGATTCCTTAAATATTATCATTTAAAATTATCGTTTTATCCACCGCTTGGATGGATTAACGATCTCTTAATAGCATAGTTCTTTCTTTGGAGAGCGAGGACAAGTGCTAGTTTAGTTTTTGGAACGTTGATTGTAATGTTTTGATTGCCCTTGCTGTGTTCGCAGATTAATTTGCAAAATAATTTTATTAATTGCCATGTGTTAATGTGTCTCGCTGAGTTATTGACCTTGCAAAAGATCTAATTACATCAAACAACGAGTTATGTGCGTAGTAAGGCAGTACGTCTTCTACAATGAATATCGAGGAATACCTTAGGCTCCAACTTGGCCACGTCTTCCTCCATTTATAATGATTTATTGATGGTTCGTGCGATAGTGTGTGTTTGATTAAAATGTATATTCATTACGTCGTCAATGATTGTTTGTTACAAGAACAGCTCATTGATAGACAGAGGTGTTCTGATAATGATCTGTATCTCAATACAGAAATTTAGGGTGATTTGATTACTGATTATGTTGCAGTGTTTTAATTTCCTTGTCTCAGATAACAAACTCACCCAGTATATTTCCTCTTATTGGCCCTTCCGTAAAACAAACTAAGTCATAATTCTGATCGGATAAAATGATTTAATTCAAGGATTTTATGAAATACATACTTTGGTAAAATAGTAAGAACTGTATTAATATATTAAAGATATGATTTTATTTCGTCTCACTTTGGTATACATTTTATACCTACTTATCATACTAATTATAGATATAATAATACAACCAAAAAATTAAACTTAACATTACAACAAAACTAATTGTTTCATAAACGCAAAAAAAAAGAAACTATCTAAAAGCTTTGGCACAAATAGCTGGAATGACTAGATTTTAAAAATGGTCCGTATGGAACTAGGAATCATGTTTTTCCTTTGATAAATTTGACTAGATCGACTTAAATATGCTAAGACTTTAAGCTGGCGGAAATCATAGGCATTCCCCGTTCAAATTCTCCGTTATTCAGTCTTAATGTTGGTAATTTTGGTGTATATTCCTGGTAGATTAGGACGACCACATCCGCGACCCCAGAAACCACGCCTGAAAAAAATGTAATCGTAAAATATTATTAAGGAAATGATATCAGAGGTTTATAAGTAATTACCAATCAGTTCCATGTAACCGGTTTTGACTTTCATGTGTAAAGGACCACCGCTGTCTCCCTAAAACAGGAATATCGTGATATTTTTTAACAAAAAAATTTGGAAATTTTCGTACCTGGCAAGCATCTCTTTCTCCATCAGGATGTCCAGCACAGAACATATTCTCGGATAATTTTGATTCCCCGTATGCAGAAGCGTAACAATTTCTTTTGCTCAAACTGTACTACGACTTTCCTCAAGATTCTGGAGGTCTCTAAGCGTTCTCCGATTTTACCCACACCCGCTACTTACAGCTGGAACTCCTGTATAATCCTTATAAGCTGGAAATTTAGGAATTATTTCGAAAAAAAATCCTTATAATAAGCTACTCAAGCCTTCTTACCGTTGATAGGGAGACATACAGGTTGGATCATATCTCCAAATTCGACCGGTGAATCCATTTCCAAGATGGCTATGTCGTTATTGAAGGTTTGCGAATCGAAACGTTCATGGGGTATCATATCGATTAAATTTCTAACTTGTATAGTTGATAATCTCTCTGGGGCGTCTCTATCATGATCTGCCAATACCACTCTAATGGAGTTCAAGTCGAAGCTGTAATTAATTTAGGCGTTATTATGTTTGAGTATGGACTTTGAGGATTGATTTACCCATTGACGCAGTGTGCCGCTGTTAAGATTGCCTCTTGGTGATTAAGCTAGCGCCACAGTAGAATTCTCCTCCTTTGTATAATCCAGCGAGCCATGAAATTCGTGAGCTTGAAGATGTTTCCCTAGGACGCGCAGTTTTCTGTTGTTGACACCGCAAACTGAAATTGAATCAAATGTATTTAGTGTGCTTTGTCCTATTACTGCCAATGAAACATGTTTAATACCATCTCTCATAAAAGATTTTCAATGTGGCTTCATACCTGACGGAGAAATGTACGTCTAAAAATATTTCACTCACGGGGGCGTATCAGTTTTCAGGACCGACCCACTAATTTTTTTCAAATGAAACCATACTATTTTTTGGCATATTTAATTTATTGTAATGAATGCACAAATACATATGTCGTTTCATATTTCGAATTGGAGGTTGCCAAGTTATTTAACTTTAATTAAATTTGCAAAATGCAGTGTTCATTTAACATTTTTTTATCGGCTTATCATTGCGATTAAACTCTAAAATTTGCTAAGTAACTTGGAAGCTTAGATCTTTTTATGAATATGTATTTGATAAAATTATACAGGTGTCTCCAAATGGCAATCACTTTCTGTAATATTTAAAAGCTTTTACTTTGTTATTTTAAATTGAACACCTTTATTTTTCTATCTCATCATAGGCACTTTTATATCTTTAATTTTTTTATTGGCTAGGGCATACAAAACTTATACTTTCTGAATAATCAACATTTTAGAACTATCACACAAATGAGAATTTTATTATAAAAGCAGGCTGTGGGACGATAATAATAATTAAATATGTGCTTTATTGTTATTCATTTATAACATATAAGGCCCGGAACCTAATATAACTAAAGTATATTATTGTAGACATAAATTGGTGTTGCGGGTATATCTTATTTGAGTGTCCACTCACTGATGAGTGGCGATTGCGTACGAAAGTTAGGACACTAGCTAAAGCGTTGACTTGGCCACGAAGCGAAAGATATTAGAAATAATGATTTTTTTAGTAATTTGCTAAAAAGAACTAACAGGTTTACGTCATGATATTTAGAGTTAGTAGGTAGTATATTATGAATGATACTTATGCACTTTAGTGGTCGGATTAGTATTAAACTATAGTTTTAGCGTGGTTAGGGTTATGTTACTAAAGAACTAGATAGGTTACGGCATGATATTTATCATATAATTACAAAGTCTACAGAAGACAAAGAGATAGCCATGACGACTTTCTGACATGAGGGAGATTTTAACAATGCTACCCACTACTCATCATCGGGGCATTACGGAGAAGGGCGTCGCGCCGAAACTTCTACAGTGGGTAAGGAGCTAGCCTGGAAGAAGGATAATCCATCCACAATTGGTGAGGTACCATTGAGGCAGAGGGGGTGTCGCGGGTGGAGTTTTTCCCTTGGTTGTGGGCTACCTGGTTAGGATGCCTAATCGGAAGCGCCGAAAGGATTTCATGCCTGAATGATGCTGACGATCTTTACAATAGCGTCAGAGGGCGTTTCCAAGGTTCTGTGGAGCGTATGCAAACGCCTAAACACGTTGAAAATGGTGTAAATAAGAGTGACTATCAGTCAATGCTCAGAAAACCACGGTTCACTTACAAGGAAATAAACGCTGAAGGCTACAGCCACTAGTAGGAGCGAAAGGATTCCATATGTCACGGCAAATTCTGGGGTACGGTTTGATAAAAGGCATAATGAATTCACATATCCAGAGATTGACCACCAAATGTTACCATCGCCCTAGTAGGTGCAATAAGGCTTTGTGGAAGAATTTGGGACTTAGCCCAAGATGACCTTTTGTTATACACAAGGGTAATTAGACCCTGAAACGTTTGAGCATAGTATGGTGGCCAAAGGCACGGCAATTGGGTCGGCCAAAACTCAGGTGCGTCCTGTGGCCCTGGCGCTGAGATCGCCCCTAACACCGCGATCGAGTAATTCTGAACCTGTCACCAATACATATTTATATACAGAGCCGCAAGGGTCCAACAGTACACAGACTTTGCATAGTCATACGATAGTAAATCGCACGCATGGACTATAAAAAACTGTTAGACGAACTTCAAGCACCCCTTTTAGAATGCCATGTGATGCATGGTTTCAAAAAAGTTTTACTCTTAGATAAAAATATCAGGTTATATCCAGAAAATAGGAGGACTGGGAGACAGGTACTGCGCTAAGAGCGACATCAAAAACTGGTTAGCGTTATACTGACGGGCTCTATAAACGGTAGGACGGCAGGTGGAGCGGGAATATATCGCTAAAAAGCCTAAAAAGCGCCCACTAACTGAGGTTGGCACCCAAAGGCAAACTAATCCTGGCCATTCGGTTCGGGGCCGCCCATCAGTTTCGCATACCAAATCGCAAATTAAAAAATCCTCAGTGATGAGATACTTATAATCAGTCCGAGAGAGTAGTGCAAAAATCACGGGACAATTGACACCGCGCAAAAGTTTTCTAAAGGATCAGAGGCGAGATCATTCACGAGAGATTTACTGCAATAAAGGCAGGAAGGACTGTCAAAATGATTGTGTCTGCTGACTGGTACTTGTAGACGAATAGGCATATGTTTACAACCCATTAACCTGTCAGATGATGCAAGCTGAGATATGTCCAAGAGAGGAGAACACATCAGTGCTCTGCCCAAAGTGAGCCATCCAACCTAATCTAATCTAATTACGCATGATATTTTGATAGTTAGTGGTAGCACTTGTCTATGAATCATATTTTATAGCTTTTTAGTGTGGTGGTGGAATTAGTGTTAAATTACTCTTTACCATGGTTAAGGGTATATAAAATAAAATATTTAATATAGATCATTAAAGGTTATTTGCTATTGGTAGAATAATTTTAGGATTAAGTTATGTTAAGTTCATATGTACTCCTGTTGTTTTGTTTGTCTTTAGGTCATTACTTCTTTCCTGTTTCAACTTCCAATGTAATAATAATTTGTGGCTATCAGTAATAAGGTCTGTGACTTCTTCCCAGATCTCCCAGGTAAGGTTTTGCCATGGTTTTCCCTTACTCTTGGCCACTGATTTTATAGTTAAGTATTATATATATTAATCAATGTCTTTAGCGAATGCTAGGAGACAACGAAAGTCGTTCGTTTTAGGTGGATCACGGGGTTGGAATGATTTGTAATTTTTTATTTTTTCATAAATAAAGTAGGCAGCCAAAACGCTACACTTGAGGAATACGTACAGTTCCAACCAAATCCTTTACACACAATTTAGAAAAATTCAAAATGTGAATAACTGTGCCAACTTTCCTCGTTCTTAGACTATTTCTCAAGGTATTCATGAAAATGCATTGGAACCCCCTTAATAGTATTATGTATTTGCTATGCTATCGAGAGGAATTATGGTTTTTAACAACGCTATTTGCATATAGTTGGCGAAGAATGTGCTTACAGTATTTCCCTTGATCTATTTAAATCAAAGAAGTCTATAATCCTCCATGGCACGCCTAAGCCATTCACCGTGAATTAATTTCTGAATCTTCTGTTCTTTTCTCCCATCTTTAATTTAAAAAATGCAACTAAATAAATAACACACACAATTCAAAAAATCTCTACATATAATGAGCTCCAAAACCAAAAACACGTTGGTTGCATCACAAATACTACCATATTTACATGTGTTACAACGCGATTATTGTGTTGTATAACAGCAACCTGGGCACTTCACCTTAAACTCCAAAAATTGCGAAATCGTTGATTGCGCAAAAGACTAGCGAAAAGCCAATAAAAGAGAATCATTTGTTAGCGGTTGACTACAGGCTGAATAGTAGTGAAAATGTTGGTATTTGTTATAGTAGAGGATATACACGAAAAGGAAATTTTGTTTGTGTTTTGTCTTATTAATTTCTGATTACGACGTCTGAAACTAATCAGGAAACTGATAAGTTAAAGATAAAAGAATTATTTAGCTTACCAATTGCAATCATTTGCTCTTCCTAATGTTGCCTTACTATCTGCTTGTCGAGACGCCTATTTCTGTCCGTAAACAAGGATATATCATAAATAAAATAGCGTAAAGAATATTATTAAAATTTGAAATCTCGAAATGAGAGCGAAACTGCAGCTTCTTGCAATTGCTACGAATTCTTTCTTAGAATGGTATTCTTTTAATCAAAATGGAATTCATATTTTCGCTTCTTATTATAAAGTTTCAGCATATTTAAAAACCTTCAAAAAGCGAACGGTTAGATGAGATAGTTCCATAGAAGTATTTTAAAGAGATTGCTCCGCTAAATTTTTGAGGCACATACAAAATTTTGTAAACATTTTTAAAAAAATGGAAATCACAATTTTTCAGAAATAAACAGACTGACAGAGTTGGAACTAAAAAGTAAGGTTTTATAATGACACTTGCTATCGCAAGAGGGACTAATCAAAAGAGAAACAAACTAAATTTTTCTAATATCTAAACTACATTGCAAACAATATTTTACGTTAGACCAAACAATTTAATAATAATAACAATGTAAACTTTATTTCCAAGATAAGCTATGAAATGCGTCACAAAAAATTATAAAAAAAAAAAAGCTATTGAATTTAAAAAAATTCTGTGACTGTATAGAAACATTCAGTATGCAGTCAAGATTTAAGTTTTTGTTTAAATTTTTTAGAAGTAAAAGTTTTCCAATTGTTAGGCAGATGGTATAATTTGAATTGCAACACATCTGGTATGACTCAGAATAATTCGCGTTCTTATTTTAATATGTTCGTTATGTTTTGTTATAAAGTGCTTTTGTTTTGTGTACTAGCAGCTACTTCCAATATATATAATTCACACAGTGTTAATATTTTCAAGGAAACGAAATAAGGCCTACATGACGTTAATTGACGAACACGCGCAAGACATCTAACTGCCGCTTTTTGTTTAAGAAATACCTTGCTTGCAGAGGCATATGATCCCCAAAGTTGAAGTTCGTAGAGTAGGTGCGAATGAAATTCGGCATACTATACTTGTTTCAAGATAGGTGGCTAAACTATATTTTTAAGTTGTCTAAGTTTTAAAAATAATTTAATTCAAGGTCGATATTAATGATCGGCCATGACTATTCCCAATTTAAGTGTGGTTGTAAGAGTTAAACCAAAAGAGTGTTATGATTCATAGGGATTTCAATTGCCCATTATTAATGTGTATCAATAAAGGTGTATCCAACTGGTTTTTGCAAAGTATGGAAAAATATGTATTTTTTTTTTAATTTAATGATAGTTTATTAGCACAAAATCATGCAGAAATTTTGCCCAGCATAATATTTGTAAGGGCTTCAATATTACATTCTTTCATTTCCCGAAATTATTACGGTTATATCATCAGCATCGCATACAACCATGAAATCACAAAGAAATTCAATAATGTCGTTTAAAAACTATACAAAAAGCAATGCACAAGTACAGCCCCTGTGGGACACCTATATTATGTGAGCAATAAGGGTGATGGTTACGTGTAGCTCGTTTTACGTTACTGACATTTATTTCCACGCCACTGTACTCTGTCAGAGAGGTTATGTGGTAACCCCACTCCAACACTTTACCGCGTAAGCCTAAAGAGTAAAGCTTTCACATCGAAGATCATGATTAACACAATCAATACTTTCGACAGAATCCATAAGACAGCGACAGGATATGTTTTGGATTCTATGTTCAGTAACACACAATTATAAATTTCTAGCAATGCAGAAACTGTAGATTTGCCAGCTCTAAATCCATGTTGGGACTGGGATATAAGATTGTGCTTTTCTATAAAGTTATTTAAACGGTTGAGAATGGCATATTCGAAAAGCTTAGAAAAACTTGATGTCAGGGCAATTGGACGGTAGTTATCCACATTTAAGAAGATTTCAAAACCTACTTAAATATTTTTCATTTAATCAATAATTTTGTGAGGCCTAAAGTATGTAATATAATAATACGAAAGTACAGGTAATGTATTTTATGTGGTTTAGAATAAAAATATTTCGAAAATTTAATTATTTATTTCTCTTTAATATATTCCCTTGAAGGAGCAAGTGCCATTTTGAAAATCTACTTTTTAATTTTAACTCCGTTAGTTATGGATTGACAATTTTGTATTATTAACTAAATTCAGATAATTATTTAAAAACACTAGTATTTCATATATGTACAAGGAGGCTAATGGCAGAACATCAAGTTGTTCAAACAGTGGACGATAGAGAGATAAACGACCACACTCCCAACATGTAACGAATAATTTTTTTTTTGAAAGAGAAATATCTTTTTTGTATCGGCCGCTATACCCCAAAAAATAATTCCTTACCGAAGACGAGACTCTACATGTGTAAAATAAAATTGTCGGAGCGAACTTAAATTGACATTGTTCCTCATTGTTCATTGATGATAACAATGATTATAAATTTTTACCCACTATCAGACCTATAAATGCAATATTCTGCCTTTCAAGTATGCATCTACCATCATAAGGTACATACAAGCTACTCCCGTCCTCAGTGACTGCTAATGAGAACGTTAAAATGCATGTCTTGTCACCATTCAATACTAGGCCGTTATCAGTGTACCAGTTACTCACTTTTTGAAGATGACTTTAAAATGCAACTAGTATCGTCAGCATATTGTGCTGACGTGCATTTAGATAACGTTTGCCCTAAATCGTTCACGTATATAACGAAAAGAGTTGGACCTAGCATTGAACCCTGTGGAATGCCACAATCCAAATTCATAACAGAAACATGACGACTTCTGATTATATTTCCCGTTTATATTATTGCTTTTCTATTGTCTAAAAGTGAATGAAGTAGGTCATAGACAACACCATAGATTCCAAATGACTATTTTTTTTTTAATATAGGTTCGAGATACACCATATCGCACTCTTTTGGAGTCCAAAGAAGTTCTTGTGGGTTATCGGATGACAAGTATGAAAAGTTCCGTTTGTTTACCATCCCCAATAAATGAAAGTGGGCCTTGTCACTCATAATCACAACAAAATCATCAGTTCTTGAATTAAATTTAAATAGCTTGACATATAGGTATTAATCATTTTAAAAACAATCGGTCAACGCCATCGCTGATGCCGCACGTTTTAAAATCACCATACCTCCCTGCTGGACTCTGCATTTTTGAAAAAATCTCTTAAATATATTGAAGGTTAGATAATCACTACAAATGTCAAAAACTGACAGACTTGTAAAATTTATACATTGTGAATCGGATTTTTGAATCTTGACGTAAATACAGCGTTGCTACTGCATCTGTTCGGGGATAAAACTACAGTACTAACGTAAAAAAAAACCTAAATCTATTTTCATAACTCATCAGTGTTTAACATTAATTCACAATACAAAACCTTAAGAAAAATAATTTAATACATTATATGTCTTCATATTAACATTTACAACAAACATGTACCCTGTATACTTGTTTATTTACTTATTTTTTATTTGATAAAAGAAGGAATAAATAAAATTCTTTTTTATATAAAACTGGTATTAAGGTATTAAGACAAGTTTATGTAGCACATAACATGTATGTATATATAGAAGGAATATATTTTAACGCGCAATTTACACTTTCGTATTTCGATTGGAGTTATTGAACTCGTAAATGAATGAATGAATGCTACGCATCACAGATCTATCCTACGTGAATGCTAGGCCGCTTTATTTCGTCCGAAGTTTCATCAAGTTAGTCTATGGCGTCTCCTAAGCGATCAGGGTTGCATACATATATTTTGATTCTCGCTTGATTGCATGAACGCTTATAACTACGAGTTCACGAACCTAATTCCGAAATATATAAGGTAAAGTCAGGTAAGTGTGTAGTAAAAATTGCATAGTGCGAAGAAAATGTAACACTGTTCACATAATAAGACATTTTGATAAATTTTACACTTAGAAGTACGTAAATGTATGCTCAGTTGAAAGCCTTCAATAGTACACCTTTTATAATTATCACGGTTTACTAGAAAAAAAAAAGAAATTTTAAACACTGTCAATACTACACACTTACCCAGCAAAATGGGGCAAGTGTGTAATCGTTCTGCATTTTATATAGTAATAGCATTATCCTTTAGTTCGGCCAAGAGTGTAATACTAAGCTGATGCCTGTTTAATAAGGTATGATATATTCACAAGATATTCAAGTTATTACACTTTAGGAGATGCGAACTTTTGTTTGTAAAACTAGTATGAAGTTTAGTACATTAGTATTATAACAAGAGGACGTCCGTATTTCAATTTTAAAAATAAATACAAACAAACTACACACTTGCTCCGGTTACATACTTACCTGACTTTACCTTATGTCAGAAAGAAATAATGGCTTTTATACAAGTTGGCGCACTACATTTGTGTCGGTTTATAGTTTATATACGAAAAACGATGGAATGTTTTCTAAATATTTTTGTTAAGTGTTATATAAATTCGTAAGGAGCACGTTTCAAAATTATTTAGATATATACTGTTGTGATATTTTGATGTGAAAGTGTGAAAAATAAAATATACAAGACAAAGAGTAGTTTATTAGTTATTGTAAAGGCGATGCGATGTTAATAACCATTTATTTTCGGTAATTTTAAAGTTTCATATATAAAAGAATTTACAATACAATAAATGAAGCAAGCAAAAGCAAATTCTAAATTATAATTCCCTAAATTTACAGAAAATTGTCACAATTTGGTTTCGAACAAGCACAGTGAGAAACTAACGTATAAATACACCACACAAACGCATTGTAACACAAGTGTAAGTATGTGGTTTATTTATAGTTCAAGCAAAAACACCTACAAAAACTAAAAAATTGTTTTTGTCGCATGTTTAAGAGCAAATTCGTTAGAAATAAAAAAAATATGCTGGACAACAGTTTAAATACAACACAAAAGGTACTTGTATTGCAACTGTTTCTTAAGTTTTTCCAAAAAATGTACCGTTCTATTTGCTGATATAGTTACTTACGCATTTTTATTCAATATTAATTCTGATTTCATCATTGTCGGTCGACTCCAAATAAGATAATGAGTAAAGGAAAGTAAATAGAGTTTAGCGTAAAAAAATTAATAATTAAATATTTTTGAGAAGGCAAATCTTACCGAAATATAGACAAACTTTTAAATTTGTCATGCCCGAGGGTGCAAAATATAAAACTTATAAAACAGTGAAAAATAAACCCAGAACTGGACGACCCAAGAAATTTTCTCGCCGAGATGTTAGCCTTATTCTAAAGGAAATGAACAAAAATCCGAGAGTAAGTGCGCCAAAGTTAGCCGACAGTATTGCTGCAGTATCAGGCAAACATGTTCATGTTCGCCCGAAAACAGTACAAAGAGCTTTATGGGAGAAGGGCTATCGAAGCTGAGTTCCACGTAAGAAACCTCTTATTTCTGAAAAAAAATTGGCGGCTTCGTTTAAATTTTGCAAACAACTTCAAGGATAAGGATGCGGACTTTTGGAGAAGAGTCCTTTTTTACAGATGAATCTAAATTTAATATTTTTGGCAGCGATGGTCGCGAAAAAATTTGACGCAAGCTAGGCACAGTATTTCAAGCCAACCATTTAATGTCTACCGTTAAGCATGGTGGCGGTAGTGTGATGATTTGGGGAGCGATTGTAGCAGCTGAAGTAGGACATTTAGTTTTCATCGATGGTATAATGGACAGGCACCTGTATAAAACTATATTGGAGGAACATTTGCTGCCTTCTGTGGATAGCTTCGGTCTGAGAAGAAATTGTATCTTCCAACAAGACAATGACCCCAAGCACACCACGCGTTTGGTAGAAATTTGGTTATTTATTTATGTTGCCACGTCAACTCTATAGTCCTCCCCAATCACCAGACTTAAAGCCGATGGAACACGTTTGGGAATTATTGGCTCGAAAAATTGATTGTGCAGCTTCAAAAAGCAAGGAATCACTTCCCCCAGAAGCTTTACCAAAGGCCTGGTCAGAAATCACGATATGCGAAACAGAAAATTTAGTTTTATCTATGCCACGTCGTCCAAGGGCGTCATTGAAGCTCGGGACGGACCTACTAAATATCAATTGAAGTTTACTTTTTTAAATTTGATTAAAAATAGCTAAAAAAATTTTTTTTTTCCTTTTGTATTTAAACTTTTGTCCAACGTATTTTTTTAATTTCCGGCGCATTTACCCCTATCTATGCGATAAAATAAATTTGTTTAGTTTTTGCTACTGTTTATTCTTGAACTATAAATAAACTGCATACTCACATTCGTGTTAAAATACTTTATTTTCTTTTTAAGTGATGTTTGTGCGGTGTATTTATGGCAACCAACACATTTAAAATGGATAGATCGACACCGATAGTAAGATTGTACCTATATTATTAAGGAGACGATCCGCTATGATTAATATAAAAAAAAAGATTCTTATTGATTTTTTTACAATGTAGACGTTTTTTTTTCTCGAAATCTCGATTTAAGAAAGCACCTGAAACTTAAATACGTGTTGATATGCATATAAGAAGTCACGTAAGTGAAAGTAAGAGAGGAAGAGAAGCAGAAGAAAAGTAACGGATACAGATTAAGGAACAAATATATTGAAGAGCAAATTCTGAACCCAAAGACGGAGCCTGGATGAAAGAGCAGATTCCGGATTGAAGAGTGATCAAAAAGATACTGAATGTAAATGATTTGGCCAACAAAAAACAATAAAATGTATTCCTTCAAACATAATTTAAAATACAACTTCAAAATTTCAAAGTTTAGGGGTTGATTTAGGCTTTTGTAATTAGTTATTATCAAAATTTCCAGTTTTTTAAAATAGCATAATGTAGGTAAAGAGAATTATAATTTTAATAGAATAACATACGTCAAACTTGCACATAATACGTTTTTATTTGAATAATACAGGTGCAAAAATAAATTAAAAGAATCCACATTTATATTTACAAGATTTATCCTGACTTTCATTAACTTTTAGGAAATTACACACAAACATTCGTGTGAAGATGTAAATGGAGCACCTCAAATATTGGGACATATATTGATAGTACAGGCTAAATACAGGCGGGTTAGTTTTATATTTGTTATGCTACTCTACCAGTTTTTGAGATAATCAATTATTTAGAATGTAAACCAAAATTTTGGTGATTTGTTTGTATTGCATATTCAAGCCAGATATTCCAAAATGTATTAATTCTTTTACCACTTGATTAATAAAATAAATATAATATTCAAAAACTGTAGAGGGCGAATCAAAAAAACTGTTCTTAATAATTGTATTAAAGTTTTCTATATCTATCTCTTATAGTTTCTTAGTGATCTAGAATTCTCTATTTCAAATATTAATTCCCAACAAACAATCTCAAAAACAGGCTTGAACAAAATTGCCGCCATTACTCAATTGATGTACGTTCAAATCTGAACTGTTTAACGCAATCGAAATAAAAAAGTGGGAGAATTACAAGAAAGCACTCAATGAATATAATCGAAGTCTAAGGATAGCAAAGAAGAAATCATGGAGGAGTTCCCATAATGTAAAAGAACCAAGACTTCACAAAACTGTAGCAAAAGACCCGATTACTCCTCTGGGGATCATAAGAAAGGAATGAAAGAGATTTTACAAACATTGGAAAGTAAGCTCTTGAGGTTCTATTTCAGAAACACTTTCCAAAATCAGACAAAGTTAACCCGAAAAGTATGGACGGCCAGTAAAAACTTAAGAGTTATCCTGAAAGAATGGCCAGGGATTATTGGTGCTATATTTTTTTTTATAATATACAATAGAGTATTATGGGCTATCTCTTTCAAACCATACAAATAATGCTAGTATTACTACAATAAGGAGAAGAGTACATAAGCAAACTATTAAATTATGTAGACTATTAGAGTCAGTTTAATTCTAAGATACATACCAAAAGTGTAAAATAGAGCAAAGGTTATCTTT
The DNA here is from genome assembly GCA_004143645.1 of Protaetia brevitarsis. Classification (NCBI taxonomy): domain Eukaryota; kingdom Metazoa; phylum Arthropoda; class Insecta; order Coleoptera; family Scarabaeidae; genus Protaetia; species Protaetia brevitarsis. The sequence goes on from RXPK01004830.1 coordinate 27,820, forward strand.
ACACCCTAATCTGGGCGATCCTTTGCCGAGGTTAAGCCGTACCAACCTATAACCCTGTCAGTATTCATATTGAAGGCTATAGAAAAACTGCTGAATAAGTATATTATTGAAACCGCTCTAGAACAGAGGCCGTTAACATGCTTACCAGACAGACAAATTCATGTTACATTGTCTTACATCAACTCGTATCTGTTAATAACCAAGAAATTGCACTAGTGGTATTTTTGGACATAGAAGAAGCATTTGACACTACCTCCTTTGAATCAGTGATTATAACTTCTAGCAACTGTGGGGTGAAAAGCATTATTTTGAAATGGGCAGAAGCCATGGCAAAAGAAAGACTCATTGCAACATTGTTAGCACGTAAAACAGTGCAGGTGTCGGTAAGTAGTGGTTATCCACAAGGAGAAGTTTTGTCTCCTCCGCTGTGGAATTTTGTCATCGACGAATTGCTTGTTACGGTAAATAATGCAGACTAGTAGATGACATTATACTCATAATAGGGTGAAAAAATGTATGCATTACTTGAGAACTCATGCAGAAGAAGCAGGCTACTATTAGGCTCGTAAAGCTATAGAGGTTGGTCTAGAGTTGCAAAAAGCTCGTGCAATTATGCTAAAGATATTTCCCTTATATATTTTTTTTTGTGTTAGGTGGGACGAAAACATGGGGAGAAACAGACTGAAATGCGGTAGAAATTAGAATACTTCTGAGTGTGCTAGAATAACACGAAAACCACAAAACCCTATCTTCGAATGGGCAGTGATATAAGGACTGCCAAACTCTCCTTTGACAAACTTTTCTAGGTTATCACGGACTGTGATGAGCTGAGAGCAAAGCATAAAGCAGGGACTCAAAGGCGTCACTACTATGTAGATGGGTTAGAAAGAAACACAGGTTCTGGAGCAGGTATATATGGGCAAATCCTAGATTCTAAAGAATATGTGACATTGAGGCAAAAATTAAAATAGCGTTGAAGGACAGATACACAGCAAACAGATGATGAGGGAACTAGCTGGAGATGTGCTGGCTCTTAACCGAGCTTAGAACTTTGATAATGAATGAATGAATAGACGCCCTTAAATATGAAGCTATATATAAACTAAGTAGCAAGGAGGAGGCAATGGTTCATCACACTGTTTTTGAAGATGTTATATTGGAACGGTAGAGTCTATTATTGCTGGAAGCAACTAATCCGATAACTGATCTGCCGGAAAAAAATGTTTACACCACAGGCTACTAAATCCAGTAAAAGTAAGCCTGTTTGTGTGAAAAATACAATAAGTGCAGAATAATACAATAGGTCTAAGACTGCGCTGTTAAGAAGATAATGAGAAGATTTGATTCGTACTCAGTAACTAAATCAATCAATCAATCGTCTTGGATTTTAGTTTTATCTGCTATTAAGAGAGGCAGAGAGTTTTACTCACAAGTGCATATGTAAACAGATTAAGTGGGTCTATAACTATGTCATATTCACTCATAAAAATGTATTTTTATGAAGTGAGCACCTAAACAAAACACAGAAAGTTAAATAATCTAAGATACAGGGTTACCACCTTGTCTTGCTACTAGGATCCGCAATTGTTACAATAGGGACAAATCAATATCCTGGTTTTAAGAATATTATTCATAGTAGATGTTTGCTAATACAATCAATCGCATACGCTCTTTGTGTTTCTTGTTTGCTGACAATCAAACCAATATTCATTTTCAACCAAGGCCGTGAATGAATAGGTAAGCATACTTACAGATGAAGTAATATTTGTTGAAATTGAAAGTTTTTGTTAATGTCAATATTTTATTATACAATTATTGAATTATTTATAGACGTTTTTGAAGAGTTTGTTATTAACTTACGAATAAAGTAATAAAAGCAAGTTTTTTTGTATGAAAGAAAACTATTTTGCCAGGTTTCTCTTTGCAATACAAAGAACTAAGCGTTTTTCTCAAGAGTATTTAGGTAATATTAAAAAGACTTTTCAAAGCATTTTATTATTTTTCTTTCGATAATTTTGGGAATAAAGAGGGTTAATTCATAGAAATGAGAGATTCAAGAATTGCAGAGTAAACGCTAGAATTATGCAAAGAAAATAAGGTTGGGATTGAACAAAAGGTCAAATACGTTTAGCATATGAGAAGAACGAGCAAGGTAGAAAACAAGTAAAAAAATTCAAAAATCTGCATTTACTAGACATTTCTTCTCTAACCTGACTTTTTACAAATTCGTGCTATATTTTTTAAATTTACCACCATACTAATGGTCACATGATGTGTATCAAAGTTAATTTCGGGATTGTGCCAAACATGCCAAAACCAAGCTCCCAATAATGTTCACCACTTTTAAATAATGTTCCATATGTTGCGATAGTTATGCCAATGGTTGTATGTAGATTGATATGTTTTCGCAGATGATATTCAATCGCACAAATTCATGGAATGATGCCTTTTTAAAGACCATCAAAGAGGAAGAGTGAAGAACTGCTGCAGCTTAGTCTGAATCATCCTCGCAGTATAACAGGTTTCCTAAGAAGTCAGTGCACACTAAAAGGACACTGCAGAAAATTGAAATCAAGCGGAAGATCCCAACTACAAACTGCATAATAGGATTACAAAGAAGATTACTTCGGTCAACCGGCCAGAGATCTGTACAGATTAGTACGTAGTACCAGGAGATCCATGATTTACGCTATACACACGTTGGAGAAAATTTTCGAAAGAGATGGGAACATGGCAAAGAAACATAGGCAATATTCATTGATTTCAAAAGTGCTTTCGATACTCTTAACAGGAAGAAAATGTTTAAGGAGTTAGAAATATTAGAAGTACCAAAAAACTAAGAACAATCCTAGAAGTTAGTTTGAAGAACACAAAAGCCAAGGTGAGATTCCAGAGAATTACAACAGATTGGTTCGAGGTAAATAAAGAGGTGAAACAAGGTGACCCAATATCGCCAGCATTGTTTAATCTAGTGCTGGAGAGAGTTATAAGAAGAGCAAAACTAGACAAGAAACATATTATGACCAATCAGATACAACTAATAGAATATGCATACGATGTTGTAACAACAGCAAATACAAGACATGATCTGATAAGAGCTATAGAAAGTTTAGATTCGAAAGCACATAAATTCGGTATGATAATAAATAAAGTAAAGACAAAATACTTGAAGCTGGGAAAGGAGACGTAAAAGCACAAAACTTTTTAAAAACAAAAAGATACAATTTTGAAGCAGTTGCCTCTTTCAATTATCTAGGAGTTAGTAAGGAAAAGGAACCAGGCATACGGTAGAAATAAATTTCTATTGAAAAACAAAATGCTAAGTAAAAAAAGCAAATAAAAATATATAAAACGCCGATTAGACCAGTCATCACTCATGCCTTAGAAACAATGGCAATAAATCGAAAAGAGGAAGAAGATCTAAAAAAAGATAATGCGGACAATATTGGGGCCAAATATAACGGAAGATGGGGAAGTAAGGATGAAAAGGAACAGAGAGATAGGAGATGAGTTGGGAGGAGAAAACATCATAAGATGCTTTAAAGCAAATAGATTACAATGGGCAGACATATAATGAGGAGAAAACCAACAGAAATGCTCAGGAGGATAACACAGTGGATCCCACTGGGGACTAGAAGCAGGGGAAGATCGAGGAAGAGATGGGGAGACGCTGTGGAGGAGGGCGCAAGTATGATGGAGTGACGGATTGGAAATCGAAGTGCAGGGATATAGAGGAATAGAGGAAAACAACAAGGGCAGCTAAAAAAAGGAAAACAGGACTAATCCACCTAATGCGGACTTTACGACGCTCAAGCGTCAGCCATAATCCACATGTTTTGAACAGGTCGATGATGACCAGGAGATCTCAAATAAATAACCAATACCTGGGTACATCTGCATTCCACAAAATGGTGCTGAAGAGGCATTTGTGCAAACAGTGTAACAGTCTACATCACACATCACAAGTTCGAAATTCGTGCGGTCGAATGTTGTAAAATCGCATATTCGACGGGTCCAATTTCAATATTTCATCGAGTATAGTACAGAGTAGTCGTCATCGTATCTGATGAGCTACGAAATATTGATTGTTTATAGTTTATTTGTAGGGTATATATTTGTTATAAGAACATATTTATGACGATAGGTATAGAGATAGTTTACAGGTTTTAATATAGTTTGTGGTAAATAATTGATACATATGCACATATCCATAATTGGTTTTTATTTTTTTTAAACTATGTTTCACCAATTCGACCCTTTTGTAACTTTAACATGTAGTAGCTAACCAATGAACCAAATGGCCTCAATCTCCTGACGGTGATCAAACCTGGGATATGCCCCGGATGATATGTTAAAAAATTTAGCTTTGTGAAAGAATTCACCATAAAGCTAAGTAACAGGAGCGAATGGGATCATAAAATATCTTGAACTTGAATAGAAATGCCATCAAATGGTACAATGATGGCTCCAAAACGGCAGAAGGAACTGAAATAGGAATATATGGGCTAGAACTACATATTTCGAAAGCTTGGGAAAATACCCAAGTATATTTCAGGCGGAAATACACGCTATTGGAAGATGTGTTCAGTTCATTACGGATAGGAACTATCGGAAGCAGGAGATTATCATCGTGTCTAATAGTCAAGCAGCCATCAAGGCGCTGAACTCATATGAAATCCGCTCCAAGATGGTCTGGGAATGCCAGGGAAATTAAATGAGCTAGGCAAAAGAAATAAAGTAACCCTCCTGTGGGTTCCGGGTCACACAGGAGTGGAAGGAAACGAAATAACGGATAACCTCGCAAAAAAGGGGCTGGAATGCCTTTTGTAGGGCCTGAACCCTTTTGCGGGTTAAGTAGCAGTACAATACTGAAGAAACTAAAAATGGAAATGGAGCAGAGAAAATCCAGTTACTGGGAAAATCTTCAAGGAATAAGGCAAAGTAAAATTCTTCTGGGAACTTATAATCAGAAGAGGTTTACAGAATGCATCAACCTGAGTAAGAACAATGTTCGCATATTAACAGGAATACTTTCAGGTCATTGTAGACTGAAAGGACACCTGAGTAAGCTTGGATTGGAAAAAGATCCTGAATGCAGATTTTGTGGGGAACAGGATGAAACATCCATCCATCTCCTCTCAAACTGCGTAGCACTGTGAAACTCGAGGGCATTGCACCTGGGAGCATGTGAAATTGAAGAGGAAGACTTAGCTAGACTGGGGCCCTCTGACATCCTACACTTTCTGAAAGGAATAGGATTGGAAGGCCAGCTGTAAAGCAGCAAGAATAGGGGACACAATAGATCTTTTAGGTCGCAGTGTAACACACCCTTCTATTTACATACATACATGAACCAAATGGGGGTTTAGTATAAAAAATCATTCCCAAAAAATATACTTCTCGTTTTTTACAGTTTCCAGTTCACAAAAATTCTGAAAAAAATATATTATAATGAGTTTATGATAGTCAAGTATAGTTTAAATTTCATAAAAATATCTTCAATAGGTACTGAAAAAAAAATGTTTACGTTAAGGATTGTCACCCATATTTTTCCCTTATAATAGGAGTTAGGGATGTGAGATTAGTGTATGGCTATTTTAAATGAAGAACAATAAAAAACAAGGTAATAACCCTTCATCAGTTGCGAGTGCAGTTTTCATATGCTTAACCGGCTAAACCCTTTTATAGGTTAACTTGCGTGCCTTTTCCTGGCCAGTGTAAGTTTTTGCAAATTTTAAGTGTGTTGCATTGTGTATGTATGGTGCTAGAACATCACTGCGTTTATGTAATTATTATTGGCTTAAATATTGTAGACATGAAAGCACTTAAAATCTCTTCATACCAACCTTCCTCAATGGGGTGGAATACGTATTGCAAACCACTGCCAAAATCACAAAGACCGTAAGGAACTTCCAACTCAGCATTTTTCTTTTTTTATATCTACTTTAGAAGTTGCAAATTGCACCGACTAATTTATACTAAATTTAGTAGTGCGTGTGAAACAATTGATTTATTGTACTGGCGTAAGATTGTGCGTGTGAGTTTTATATGTAATTTGCGACCGTGCGTCGCACTGATATGACAAATTTTCATTTTGTGCAAACACTGCGTCGTGTGTGCGATGTGGGGTCAGATTTCCTTGACCCTTCGCAATGCTTTCTGCCGGCATCCTATGCCGGCGTTCGTACGCGCTAGAGACAATACAACGGCCAGGTACACACTCCCTCGACGCGGGAATGTGTTTCAATGTCTCCGCGGTGCATCCAAGGTTGGCTCTCCTGCATTTCGAACAATATTGACACAATTACACAACCGCGTGCGCTGAATAGGCGGACGACGGGCTACCTTCACACAGTTTTCGGCCGTATATGTGTTTACTACGTGTTCGCACACAATGCGAGATGTGTGTGTGAGAGTGGTTGTTCATATAGTAAACTGCGCTGCGTCTAAATTTTGCCGCGACCCAATTAGCGATACGATTATATATATATTTTGTTGTTTTTGAAATAGCTGTTGAATAATTAGATGATGTGCAACGCTTTTATCACCTGTAAAATTGCATTGACCTCCAAATGATTAATTTTCTTTTTGTTGTCGGATTTTATTAGGCCAATTTTGGAACAAAAGAGACAATGCATTTGCTTTCATATACTTAAAAGGCTAGTTAGTTAGTTTAGCAAGAGTTAGCAGCATTAGCATGAGTATTAGTAAGTGATAGCATCACATGGTTCGATTAATCGTTCCATCCACTGCGACCACTAGAGTCTATTGTAGAGGCGAAGTTGTCTTAGAGTTCATCGAACAAGCTTAACAGCCCTTAAGGTAGCTCAGCATCTTGTTGAATGAGATTGTTTTAGGTCTTCTACGGAAGGGTCAGCCTTTCCAAAGGTTACCTGATTCTTGTAGTAGTATGGCAGTGGCAAAAAATATGCTCAACTGTCTCCTGGTCTTCTAAGCACAGTCGACACTCTGCCTCATCAGAGATTCCGATTCTGTGTAAGTGCTTTCTGCTTTAATTGGGCTAAAATGTCCGCAATTAGGACCAGTATGGCTAGGCTCTAATGGAGTATAATAAGGAGATTAGAAGAGCTAAAAGAGAGTCATAGAGGAAGTTCCATCAGAGATTGTTATATACAACGGACACAGCAAGGATCCACAGAATATTGTCAAGAGATCCGGTGCTAGCATTAGGCTTGTTAAAGCGAACGGATGGCACGTTTACGGACTCAGGAAAGGCAACCCTAGAGCTTCTAGCACAAAACCACTTCTCAGGACGTCAGATGATGAATGATCTCTCAGAGGACACTACAACTTGTAGTATCTGACGTCCTAGGTTGACTAATTGGTACACTTAGACAGCAAGGGAGGTAGTAACATTCAGTGCTGGGCGATTAAATCACTCAAACCAGACAAAACGTCAGGGAACGACGATACACTGTGAGAAGAAGATGTGTTAAATTGACCAAAAAATAGCGATCCAACAAAAAGATTTTGGTTAAATACAGTCAAACAAAAATCATTGTTAAAGTAACAAAAAGGGAATGTTAAAATAATTGTGTAGATTCGATAATATTTTTAGCATTGTTTTAATAATCAAGACAATTTTATTTTAAACATTCAATATTGCTAGGGCAATAAGTGTTCGGGTAAAATAAACAAATATTTCATGTTAAATTAACCAAAAGAATTCATTAAAATAAAAAACAGAAGTTGCTAGGTTAAATAAACATTTTAAGTTAAATTAAATAAAAATAACAATTGCGTAAAAATAACAATTTTTGCTGTGTTAAACAAGAAAATTGTGTTGAGCCAAAACAGAATTGCTTTTTAGTTAATAATATTTCATTGCTACAGCAAGCTATAGGGCATTTTTTGATTCGCATTACAAGGGGAAATGTTCAAGTACCTTGGTATTGTACATTTATCGTCTCATTCACAACATAAAGTGTAAAATATTTGTAAGGCGGGATATATTTGAAACCCTCAAAAAATAGTAGTTTTATTGACGTCACTGACATTGCATACCATCAATCATTGCTTTAATGGTCGCAACTCCTTTTGAATGTTTTAACGGTAAATGGACTAGATTAATATTTTATTAACTCTGACTGTTGTGCTTTATGACCCTTATGTGTCATTTACTGGTGTGAAATGGAAGGAACGCCATCTTCACTGCGATATCTGAAATACATACCTACCCATATATAACGTATTTGCTTACTATATGCACTGAGAAAAATATTTATAATAATAATACTTACAATAGATATTTATTTGGAACTATTCTCGTTAATTAATACCTGCAACTAAACCCAGTTTCATGAATGCAAGTTGTTACTGTAAATAGTGATTTTATTAACGGCTATTATACAACAAGAAGTAACAACAATGATGATCGCTATTAAACTCATGTATTTTCTTAAATATGTAACAACTTGCCACAACTATATTTATTTGAGTTTTGCTGCCACCCCGTGATTGTTTTATTATTCCTGATTAGCTAATGCGGCGGAGTAATAAAATAGTCGAATGTTTCAAGATTGCAGTTTTAAACCACGTGGTGAGATATTTGAATTCCCCATTATTGTGATGATATCTGCGCCCGCTGGTGAAGTTAAAGTGTGGATGCCGTCGCTAGTGATCCGACAGTCCAAGTGCCATCTGCAGTTAGGGATACCCCGACGAAGTAGCCGTTTTCGAGGCAATCACTGGACATAACCGCCACGTACGCCGACAGAGAATCAACCCGTCGAGACAACGCCCGATGCAAAGAATCAACAAAAACCGCAAGTTTACCGTCTAGGTATATTATTTCTTTGTTTGTTATTAGTTGTAACTTCGAAGCCATATTTCTCTTTGTCCTTTGTTTAGATTTCAATAATTTGAATAATTAAATAACGTTTCAAGGGGGCCCATTTACCTTATCTTTTATTATTGCTTTGTTCAGTTTTTCATTATTAAGGAATATATTTTATGTCTTTACGTTATAAATTGTTAAAAAAAAACAAACTGTTATTAAAGTGAAACCGATATCTTTTATTCATATCAGGTAGTCACTGTGTTTGTCCTATACAAAATAAAACTATTACTAATAATACTGCTTTTTATTTAAATTTATATTAAATATTCACTGTACTTCCTCGTTTCCTGCACTACCCATAAGTTGAATAACAAATTTAAGGTAACTATATTGTATATTTATAGCATACCATTACCTTTTATATATCAGGTATTTAGTCAATGTGCATTAATGATACTGTTTCCTTATCACAAGTAATCCATCCAAATAGCTTGCATTAATTGAGGCTAATAATGAAAGCGTGATAGCCATTATAGAATAGTTCACTCGTAGCAATACATCTACTTGACATGAGTAAATCTTTTACTTACCACAACTGCATATATTCTTTGGTTTACTACTTCAGTTTAATTATCATAAGTAATTCATAAGTTACCGTATGAAGCAGACCGTAAGTAACTTAGATTGCTTGTTGTTAGTATCAGTGTTTAGGATCTATTTTTTACTAGTGCTAAGTAATCTGTGCTTTTGTCCCCTATCCAACTAAACTTTTTACTTACGATAATTATATTTTTATTTATGATTATTAAATTTTTTCTCAGTGTGGAAGAACTTTATACACGTGAAACCAGCTTTTGTTAAATTAATAAAAGCGATATGGTTGCCTCATTATACTGTATTGTTGCAAGAATAACTAAAATTTTGGTTAACGCAACGAACATTACAGCACATCTAATATAGTTATATTAATAGAACGGGTTTTGTTAAAGTAATTAAAAATGTGTTTCAAAATATATTACTGTGAAGTGTACTTCTAACAATTTTGATGTAGCTAAAATAACAAAATATTTTTAATTTGTTCAAACAAAATATATTGTTGGTGATCTCACTAACAAACAACCAACTATTGAACTAACAAAATATTGTCAACATTTTTTTTTTCAGTTATTTTAACCTTATATTTTGTTCAATTTGATTAAAAATGTTGTTAGTGTAATAATATTTTTCCAACAAAGTGATGTTGGTTGACGAAATGCATTTTCTTCTCTCGGTGGTATTTCCGGCACTCTTGCAAAAGTGAGGCGCTATACTAGTCCCTCACTTAGTCAGACTCTTTAGGCAAGGCGCGTACCGAAATGGCGTGGGGGTGGCGTGAAGGTGACGTAGCAGTGGCGTGGTAAGTGGTGTCACCTAAGCACATGAAAACCAATTGGCTTGTTCAAAATACCACACCACCACTACACCACATTGGTGCGCGCTAGTCATTTGGTTTTCATGTGCTTAGGTAACACCACTTACCACGCCACTGCTACGTCACCTTCACGCCACCCCCACGCTATTTCGGTGCGCACCTTGCCTTAGAGCTAGTATTGCTTGGAATTATATACCAACCAGTTGGACGGTGGTAAGTGAGAGTGGTATATACTGGAAAAATCAGAACCCTCTCGCAACTCCTTTCGTCCAATTAGCCTGATGTCATTTCTTTGAAAACATTAGAGAATGTGTTAGAGGGTCATATCAGAGAAGTAATCCTTGCACATAGACCCCCTCATGTACCCCAATATGCTTATCAAGCAGGTAAATCCACGAATCTTGCACTGAACAATCTAGTCTCCAGGATTTCGATTTTCCTCGAATCTATGGAAATAGCAGCATTTGTGGACATAGAGGAAGTACTTAATAATGCAATTCCCTCATCCCTGTGCAAAGCGGTTGAAGCGCGAGGCGCAGAACCAATCTTAGGGGGCTGGATCGCCGCTATGCTTATGAGCAGGCGTGTGATAACGACTCTAAGCGTGGAAGTAGTCAAGTTTTGGCTGGGAAGAGGGTGTCCGTAGGAGGGGAGGGGGAGGCTTTTGTCTCCACTGCTTTGGTCACTTCTGGTGGACGACCGGCTGACTATCATTGAAGCGTTTGGAGCCGAGGTGCAGGTCTATGCGGACAATATCGTAATACTATTACGAGGATCGGGAGAGAGAGAGAGAGAGAGATATTTCCTCAACCCTTCAACATATGATTAATGCCATTTGTAGTTGGTGCAGCAGTGAAAATCTCAGCATTATCCCAAACAAAACTACTGTAATACTATTCACCACGAAGAAGAGAGTGGTATATTTGACACTACTTACTATTCAAAACGTATCGTATATAGTGTAAAATATCTAGGCATCTGGAAATTACCAACAAAGCCAGGCTATGCTTTTGAACATGTCGAAGGATATTTGGGAAACTTGAGTTGTTGTTTGGGCTATTTCCATCGTTTATAGGATTTTGATGATCCAACGTTTCGGCAGTTCGTCTACTGCCGTCGTCAGGGTAGCCCTGAAGAGGGCTGTTTCTTGCCAAACTCATTATTTGCAACTACTTCATCTCGTGTGAGATTCGAATTCGGTCTCCAAATTCCGAATATGTACTAATCTAACAGTTAACTACACAGATATTGCTATCTTACAACCTATATTTAAGCTACAGCTTACAGCTATTTCTAATCATTGGTCACCAGCCATCTTTGATTTCAAGGCTTGGTGTGCTTATGGCATTTGGTGAAAGACCACACTGAGAAATATAAAAATATTAAACAAATATAAAATTTAATAATCATAAGTAAAAACATAATTATCCTAAGTAAAAAGTTCAGCTGGATAGGGGACAAAAGCACAGATTACTTAACACTAATAAAAAAGAGATCCTAAACGTTGATACTAACAACAAGCAATCTAAGTTACTTACGGTCTGCTTCATATCGGTAGCTTATGAAGTTACTTATGATAATTAAACTGAAGTAGTTAAGCCAAAGAATATATGTAGTTGCAGTAAGCAAAGATTTGCCCTTGTCAAGTAGTAGGTGTATTGCTGTGAGTGAACTATTCTATAATAACTATCACACCTTCATAATTAATACAAGCTATTTATATTACTTGTGATAAGGAAAGAGTATTATTAATGCACGTTCACTAAATACCTGATATATAGAAGGTAATGGTTTGCTATAAATATACAATATACCTACCTTAAATTTGTTGTTCAACTATAGGTAGTGCAGGAAACGAGGAAGTTTAGTGAATATTTAATATAAATTTAAATAAAAAGCAGTATTATTAGTAATAGTTTTATTTTGTACAGGGCAAACACAGTGACCACCTGATATGAATGAATGATATTGGTTTCACTTTAACAACAGTTTTTTTTTAAACAATTTACAACGTAATGACTCATAAAATATATTCCTTAATAATGAAAAAAATGAACAAAGCAATAATAAAAGATAAGGTAAATGGGGTCCTCTTGAAACGTTATTTAGTTATTGAAATTATTGAAATCTAAACAAAGGACAAAGAGAAATATGGCTTTGAAGTTACAACTAATAACAAACAAAGTTTCTGTTGGTTCTTTGTACTGGGCGTTGTCTCGGCGAGTTGATCCTCTGCCGGCGTACGTGGCGGTTATGTCCGGTGATCGCCTCGAAAACGGCTACTTCGTCGGAGTATCCCTAACTATAGGTGGCACTTGGACTGTCACTCAGGTAGCGACGGCATCCACACTTTAACTTCATCAGCGAGCGCAGATATCATCACAATTATGGGGAATTCAAATATCCCACCATGTGGTTTAAAACTACAATCTTGAAACATTCGATTGCTTATAGGCTCGGTACTTCTTCTTTCGCTGGGATTCTTTATACGGATGGGGCCTTGAGTTAACCCATCCGGTAGTTTTAATATATTTGCGTTCCAACTGGCCTACAATGGCCGTACTGCTTGGCCACTCGACGACCTTTTCCCACGTCCGTAACTCTTACTTGACACTAGCCCGCGCTTGCACGCGTAGCAGCCCTTTTATTAGGAATAGTAAAACAATCACGGGGTGGCAGCAAAACTCAAATAATCATAGTTGTGGCAAGTTGTTACCTATTTAAGAAAATACATGAGTTTAATAGCGATCAGCATTGTTGTTACTTCTACTAACCATGTGTTGTAGTTAGATACAGTACCAGTAGTCATAAGTAATACGTTACTCATCACAAATTTGTGAGGTACGCTGTGTAATAGTTGTTAATAAAAGCACTATTTACAGTTACAACTTGCATTCAGGAAACTGGGTTTAGTTGCAGGTATTAATTAACCAGAGTAGTTCCAAGTAAAACATTATGATGAGATATGACAACTTCCTTTTGTATGAATGTATAAAGAACTAATCAAATATAAGAAGTAGTTTTCGAAAAAATCTTTTTTTTAAGTTATCTACATTATTTATTTTTTGCCAAAACTGTGGCTTTTTGATAGGGTTGATATTTTGGAGAAATATAATAGCGATTTGTAGTGCAAACAGGAATGAAATTATGCTCATAATACTTACCCAACTACGTAAAGTATTTTTAAATGTAACTGACCAAGAGATTATCATTCACAGTGAAATAGATTTATATTTAATTATGAAAGTATTTGCAAAATTTTAGCAGACACGTAAAAAACCGATAAAAAGTTGTGGGTTGATAGAATAATTTATTGCAAAAGTAAGAGTTTTCTTGAATAGATCCGTACATTTGGATACTACTACTTTGTACGTGGACATTCGAAAAATCAAAACTTACTTATCCTTTCAAAAGCTACTCCTATAATTTACTTATGGAGTGTCAACGATTAATTTCGTCAATTCAATTGCAGCAATATTTATTTTGCATAATCCGCCAAATACATCGCGATATTTCGCGATAGTCAATTGTCATTTAAATCGTCTGCTTATTTTACTCTCTAATATTACGACTGCAACGTTCGAAATACGCACGCCATATAACGCAATTCTGCTTTCCGTTTCGAATCTCGGCCAATATTTGCATCTGGCTGGTGTTTGCTCGTCTGGCTGTCAATGTCAAACCGAAAATTAGATCGAGCAAACTGCTATAGCCTGTGCGGCGTCGGAGCTCCCAACTTATCAGCCGACCTAGTAATGGTTGGACTCGTGAAGCACGTGAAATACGAAAAATCGTGTGGTAGATGTGAAGGAATAGGTAATCTATTTGTATACAAAACGTGCATTTGGTAATTCTTGCCGGGTGTTTGCGAATTATAGGTAGTGGGGTTTGATTTATTTATTTTTATTTAATCCAATAGCTTGCAACCGTACACTGAACGAAAAATATACACAAATATAATAAAAAGTACATTAATCAATAATTATTTTATCAAAATTCGTCCAAACAAATTTTATCAATACAAGTATGTGCGTTTATTATATTAATAAAATATAGGTTCATCTTATACATAAAGAAAATTATTGATGTAATGAGTTATTATATTATTCATTTGATTGTGAATATAATAAACTAAATTATTGCTTTAAAAATCGGTATACATTAGTGATTAAAGAAGTTTTGATAAATAAAGTAAGTTCATATTATATATAAACTGGATTTTCATATTGCTAACCGTGGTACATTGCATGAATTAACTTCTTTATTGCTTATATGAAATTTATATATGCCGCTAATTAATAATACTTGTAGAAACTATGAATTATGTGAATACCTATTAATTATTACTAAAGTTTGCCAAATAATATAAAAATTTCGAAAATATGCAGGTAGTGTAAGAGGTGCAAGTCTTTTACACTAACAGCACATATTAGAAATCCAGTTATAATTTATATTTATATTATATATATTTTTATTTACAAATCAAATTATTAAGTTCATTCTGTCAGCATTTCATGTGTGAATGTAGTCTTGAATTCGTACCAAGCTTGCCACAAGCTATCGAATTGGCTGGGTAATAAGTTATCAAATCTTAACGACCGTATTATAGCTTTTGTCCCGTCCTCAAAATCTGAACACCAAATAGTAAAAGTAGAGACCGGATTATATGCAAAGAAAAAGTGGAATATTGCGCATATATATGCATCGATTTTTGAGAAAATATGCATAAACCTGGGGTATATATGCAAAAAATTGGACAATATGCAAAATTTTTACATAAAATAATAAGAGCAGAAATTTAAACATAACTTTATTGCACAAACTTTTTCACAATATATTTCTAAAACAATTTATAATTAAATGTTTTTCAAAATTGTGTAACAGAAAGTTTTGTCATCTATCAGAATACATGTGTTTCGAAATAGAAAAGCTTCTTTCAACATCCACAGATGTAATTGGTGCATTTTTTTAACTTTGCAATATATTCTAAACTAAAATTAAAGTCGAAATCGTTTACTGTTTCACCTTCCAAAATTTTCTTAACTTTCTTCAATTTCAAATACTCCGCATTTTTATTTACCACTTTTTTAAATTTATCGAATATAGAATTACCTATTGTACTTTAACCTTTCCTTCATCAGCATATCAAATTCGTTTACTATTTCGACTGATTCCGAGAGCGACATCCCTTGCGTTTCTAGTTTACGAATGGAACTTGAAATAAAGCTATAATTTGACTTAATATACAAAAGGTTGTGTAGCAATTCTGTTAATGTTACCATCTTTTTACAATTTTCTAGAGCAATGCAGTCAGCAGTGATTTCAAGAATTACATTTTTTATTCCTTCAAAATTATCGGCGCAAAAAATTGCACCCTCTAACCATGTACCCCATCTCGTAATAATCGCTCCTGAACCGATTACTTTATTCCTTAACCGCAACTTAACACCGGGAAGTCGCTCCTTATAAAATTGGATTCGTAAAGGTGCTTTTAAAAATATTTTTTTGACATTGCTAATTAAATCATTAATCAAAGGGAATTGATTCCTAATGTCTTCGGCTACACGATTGAACCGATGAGCTAAACAAGTGGTATGAATAATGTTACTATAAAAAAATTTTAAATTTTGCGCGGCTTTTATCATGTATGGTGCAGCGTTGGACAACATTAGTAAACATTTTTCACAAGATATACTTCCAGGTAAAAGAAATTTGATAAACCTTCTTGAACGAATTGGGCAATTGTCACATTATTTGTTTTTTGAAGTCTTTACAATAAACTAAAAATGATTTACCTACAATATCTTCATGAAGAATTCCTATTAACAAATGGGCAATATAACGGCACACTTATCCCCGTACTTTCATCTACCATGATATAAATAAAATTATTCCCTACCAATTGTTCAATTTCTGCTATTGTTTGCTGGTAACAAGATGTCATAATTTTTTCATAAGGTACTTTCGTCAGGTATATTATGTTTGCAATATTTTTGCAGAAATGATTTCAAATTAACATTGTTTAATCTTGCTAATGGTATGTTAGGCGAAATTAATGCGTTACACAGATCCGTATTATATTCTTCTTGTTCTGAGTTTCGTGAAGTTGATGCTACATATTGACGTATAGATTACTGCATACATGCGAATCGCTTTAGTTTTTCACACTTTCTAATATGTGATGGAGTTTTAGCGTATTGATCAATCAGGTATTTTCTCTCAGAAGACACCTACAACAATTGTCATTTTATATCAAAAGTTAAAGAATTTAAAAACAATTGCAAAGCTTTTAGTAAAATTAAACTTACCAGTTTACTGCAGGCTCGACAAAATATTTTGTCGTCATCCTTTACCAGTTCAGGATATGGCTTAATCCATAAAGAAATTTTGTTCGCTATACTCATTGTATGTACGCACAGTATTTAAAAACGTAACATAATGACATGTTGTTTCACTCAAAGATATTCAATGAATGAATATTTTATTTGGGAATTAATAATAATAAAACGTATTCATTCATTCATTCATTCATTTATTCATTCATTCATTCATTCAAGTTGGGGTGGGCACTTGAGCTAGGTGCTCATTGTACCAGAAAAAATAAATAAATAAATAAATAAAACGTATTTACCACATCCCTTCTGCTAGGCGAAATTAAACACGTGCAGTTCTTGGAAAAAAAAGTATTAGAGAAACCAATGTAAAAGATTTATCGTTCTGAGAATTGTCGGTTGTCGATCTACATTAGGAATTACTAGGAATTTTTACTAATAGAAAGGATAAGAAAAGCTTAAATATGCAATATATGCAATCACTAATCAGCGCTAATTAACTTCAATTAGTGTAATACGTTTACATATAGACTATAATTAAAGATATGCAAAAAATAAAATATATGCACTTTGCATATAATCCGGTCTCTACTAATAAGTAATAAACTTTATTTTGTTAATACAATAAACTTACTTTTTCAACGTGACCATCCATAAAAAAAATTGTTCAATATAATAAAAAAAAATATCCATATAATATATCTTTCTAATTTTAATAAACATAACTCAATAAACGTTATTTATCAATTTTGTTTTTTCAGTGAACGGCTTTTCGAAACTGGATTTATTTTCTTGGCGTTATTTCTTTTCTGTTACCATTTCCCCTTGTATTTTTCCAGGTCTTTTTTTGGTTTCGTAAATTTTCTTGATTGTTCTTTCCTCAGCCATTCGACAGATATGGCCGTATACTATCTCAGCTGCCTTTCGTATTGATATTATTTCCAATTTTTCCAAAAGTAAAACACGTGTTAGAAACAAGTCGTAAAAAGAAGACCAAAACAAATTAGTACAAAACAAGATTAAATAAAGAACGAAAATGAAACAAAAAAATAGGTAGCTATATCCATTAATAGATTATAATAATTTATCGTAAAAATAAAATCTTTTACTTGTGTTCTTTTTTAACAAAGTGAATAATTTTACTTCTGCTTTTATATGAGGTAGCAAACAACTGAACAATTTACTCCAAATGGTCTAGCCGGATAAGCATGGTAAACCGCCCTCAGAAACGATTTTTTAAAAAATTATGCGTGGCATTGGCAAGTCATAAGACCCATAGCATAGTCATAAAACCCATAGCAAGTCATAAGACTCCCCATTTTACCCCTTGAGCTCCCACTGATCTTAAAACAATTAGATAAATATGCCCAAAGCAGACCTTCTTATTGAATTGCTTGTTTTTCGAAAACTACTCTGTTTGGGAAAACGTGGTTAACATCATCTGTTAGACATTGAATCATAGTTCATTAAATTTTTTTTTTGAAAAAAAATCGCTCGTAACATCCACAAGACAAATAATTTTGAAACGTTTGAAATTGTGCGTGTCATGGTTACTCAAGAGTGATAATCATCAAAAAGTCACATAATATTAAAGAAAGAAATCACAACAAAAATATATAAGAATAGGCACATGGAACACAAGAAGTATTAAAGGGAAAGAAGAGGAAATTATAGAGGAAATGATAAAACACAAGATAGAAATCTTAGGAGTCACGGAAACAAAAAAGAAAGGAAAAGGATTAACCAAAACCTATAAAGGATACTGGATAATTTGGTCTGGAGAGGAGGAAACAGAATGGGCTAGAGAAGGTGTGGCATTAATAGTTTCACCAAATAGATTGAAGGAGATAAGTGAGGAAAGATATGTTAACGAGAGAATATTGACGGTGAAAATAAATTTATTAGAAGAAGAAATGTGGTCAATTATAGTAACATACGGAGTGAATGAAGACGCAAGAAAAGAAGAAAAGGACGAATACTACAACAACCTGCAAAACGTGATAGACGATCAGGACGGTAAAATATTAGTTATGGGCGATCTGAATGGAAGAGTAGGGAACCAGAACAAAGGGATAGAGGAAATAATGGGGAAAGAAGGTGAGAAGGTTAGAAATAATAATGGTGAAAGGATAATCCAACTATGTTTGGTGAACGAATTAGTAATAACAAACACAAAGTACCAACATAAAGATATTCATAAGTTTACAAGAGAAGATAGAAGCCGAAAAGAAAAATCAATAATTGACTATTTTTTAATCAACCGAGACCGATTTAAACAGGTCAGGGATGTCAGGGTAACAAGAGAAGCCGAAGCCGGGAGTGACCACTACTTATTAAAGATGGAGATAAGAATAGATAGTAAAACCAAACAAGATAAAAGAAGAAGAAAGGTAAAAATGACAGAGACATATCAAACGATAGCACAAGCATGGAAATGGAACCAAAAATAAGAGAGATATCTGAAAGAGAGGTAACGGAGGCGATAGCTAAAATGAAAATAGGAAAAGCACCGAGAGTAGATAACATTACGGCGGAGATAATCAAATATTTAGGATGCGAAGGAATCAAAGAACTCCAAAAAATAATGAACCTCGCAATTAGATCAAAAAGAATGCCAAGGGATTGGAACACGAGAATAATCTTGCCCATTTTTAAGAATGGTGATAAAAGAGAATGCAAAAACTATAGGGGAATAACGCTATCAAGTATACCGGAAAAGATATTAGCAAAAATAATGGACACACGAATTCGAGAAATTGTGGAAGAGACGATTGAAGATACGCAATATGGATTTAGAGGTGGCAGAAGTACGCAAGACTTAATCTTCATAGTAAGGCAAGCCAGTGAAAAAGTGATTAACAAAAATAAAAAATTACACATATGCTACATCGACCTACACAAAGCGTTGTATGTTTGCGTGTGTCATTAAAAAAGAGAAAAATCGACGAAGAAACCATACAAGTCTTAAAATCAATGTACAAGGATAATGTAAATAGTAAGAATAAATAATGAAGAGTCGAAAGAATTTAAAACAGAAATAGGTGTTAAACAAGAATGTGTTCTCAGCCCCATTTTGTTCTCCTGTGTATTAGATTACGCAATAAAGAAGGCAAAACCAAAAATGAAACAACTAAAATTGGGGTATTGGAAATGAAACCACCAGTATAGCAGAGTTGATGTATGCCGATGATATGGTGGTATTGGCAGAAACCGAAGAAAACCTGCAACAATATAAAACATCTTAAATGAAGAACTTATAAAAATCAATATGAAAATAAATACAGAAAAGACAAAGAGTATGATTGCGGCAAAAGAGAAAACAAAACATAACATTAAAATAAACGGACAAATAATTGAACAGGTCAACGAATACAAGTACCTCGGGACGATAATTGCAGCCAATGGAAAGATAGACAAAGAAGTAGATGAAAGGATGAAGAAGGGTGGAAGAATATATAATACGATGAAAAAGACATTCCTAGGAAAAAAAGAGGTGCAAAAGAATGTGAAAGTCGACGTAATAAATAAAATAGTAAGGCCAATGCTGATGTACAGCTGCGAATCCTGGACGCTGACCGAAAAACATAAATCCAAAATTAACGCCATGGATATGAGATTCCTAAGAAAAGTAGAAAATAAAACGAGAAGAGATAGAATCAGGAATGAGAAAATAAGGGAAGACTTGGGAATGACACCAATACGAACGAAAATAGAAGAAGAACAGCTAAGATGGTATGGACGTATTTGTCGAATGTCAGAAGAAAGAGTAACTAAGAAAATTTATGAAACTAAAATATTTGGGAAAAATACAAGAGGAAGACCAAGAAGAACATGGAACGATGAGATAAGGGAAGCATTAACCGAGAGAGAAATGAATTGGCATGAGACAAGAGAAATAACAAAATACCGGAAAAAGTGGAGAGAGAAGATAAGGGCAAGAAATTAACCTCAAACTCGAAATAACCTTACACCTAACGGTAGAAAGGTTTTAAAGGATTAAAAAAAAAAAAAAATTAAAGGACGTGAAGGCTGCTAGAAGGATAATAATAATAATAGTGGTCTACTAGCCTTCAGGATAGATGTTAATACCTTCAGAAATAAAACATAATCAACAGCTATTCCCTCAAGAATTTTATTTTCAAGTTTACAAAGTACTGGCCAAGATTCCAAACATATCTTCTACCTAACAGAACAGAGATCTGCATCTTACTATCGATTTACGACTAGCTTCAATTTACCTAGAATTTCAACTATCCATACCAATTCCAACCACTAAGGCAAATAAGCCATTGTTAAAATAATAACAGATAATAACTGTGCGCGTTTTAGAATACCAGAACAAATTATCTTCTCATTCCAATGCCAGGCATAATCCCTTGATTTGTATTCATACCTGTATTTACTCTGATGTTATCTGGTAATCTTCCATAGTTAAATAGCATTTTTCGCTACATATTCTATTTTCATTGATAAAAATTACTGCAAATATTGTCACGGAGAATTGGTCAAGGTAAACAACTGAATGATTGCTAATAGACCTCGATAATGGAAATTTGTGTACAGATAGTTCTCTTGTTTGGACAACGTGATATTTGAAGGTTTTAAGCATTAAGGATTTTGATACCAAATTTGACATAAAAGGTAATGTAATGCGATATTTTGGATATACAGGATGATTCTATATACGCCCCAGATTTTATGGGCTAATTCCTAGGGTGATTATAATCATAAAACTTTATGCAATAACTAATACAACAAAATTATTTTATGGAAATTGTTGGTAGACCGCCTTCAACTGCAATGCTGCGTAGTATTAATTAGTGAGTGAGTGCAAGAATAATAGAGGTATTATACAGGGTGTTAGGTAAAGATGCGCCAAAAATTCAAGGGGTTATTCCTTGGCTTATTCTAAGAATATTTTGTCCTATGATGATTTTTGAAAAACCCCTTTGTTTCGAAGATACAGGGCGAACAAAATTTGCGACAACCATATTCGATATTCGTTGAAATTATTAATGTAAATAAAAGTATGGTGTACGCCAATGAGTTTATCAAAGTACAAAAAATGTTTACAATGCGTTGTTATTTTTTCGATCTCGATCACATGAAACGCCCTATTTTATCTAGTAGTAGATTTCATTTGAATACGTCTCATCGGTCTCATTTGTTTAGATTGAGTGACGTTTCGCTGTTTGACGTGTCTTTAATAGTTAGTGAAATCCTCTATCATGATGTATACGAACCCCGAGATGACTGACATGCATTTCATGTATGGACTTGCTGATTGCAACTCATTAGAAGCTAGACGATGGTACATTGAACTGAAATCTTCGAAAATATTCATCGACGTCTTCATGAAACAGGCTCAATGAAACGAAGTGGAGGGGCCGGAAGATCAATGACTGCAAGAACGGTACAATTGGACCAGAATGTGCTGGAGATGATAGAGGAAGATCTTGGTAGTTCTACGCGAAAAATTGTAAATACTTTGAATGTAAGTCATTGGACAGTTTGGAAAATTCTTAAGGACAATTTGTTGTATTCATACTACATTTAACGCATGGCACTACTACCTGCTGATTTTTCTTCACATATTGCATTATGTCAATGGATATTGCAAACATTAGTTCGCATCCCTCTATTCCTGGCACAGATTCTTTTTACCGATGAAGCCAGTTTCTCAAGAAACGCAGTAAGGAATTTTCATAATAACCATGTGTGGGCAGATGAAAATCCGCACGAGCCATTTGAAGATCGTTTTCAACATCAGTTCTCGTTGAATGTTTGGGTTGGAATGTTGGAATTGTGGGTGACTATCTAATTGGACCGGTATCTCTACCAGGAAGACTTACTGGCGTGGTGTACCGCAACTTTTTGGAAGCAACGCTGCCTGAGTTTCTGGAGGATGTACTACACGCGATAAGAATTGCAATGTGGTTTATGCAGGAGGGTGCATCACCACATTTCAGTTTGGTTGCTCGTAATTTTTTAACATCAACATACAGAGATCGCTTGATTGGTCGAAGTGGGCCACACGCATGGCCTTCTCGATCCTCAGACTTAAACCTCCTAGATTATTTCTTCTGGGGATCTCTGAAGTCAATAGCTTACGCTACTCCAGTGGAGAACTTGGACGATTTGCGAAATCGGATAATTACTGGGTATAACTCAATTAGAAGCGACCCTGGTGTGTTTGAAAGGCTTCCACAGTCAATGACGAGAAGATTGAATGCTTGTATCCAGGCTGGAGGAAGCCGTTTCGAACATTTATTGTAGATTAAGCAACTTTACATGTACTTTCTGAAAATAAAAGTTGTTACCGTCGCAAATCTTGTTCGCTCTGTATTTTCGAAACAAAGCGGTTTTTCAGAAATCATCATAGGACAAAATATGCTTAGAATAGGCCAAGGAATAACCCTTTGAATTTTGTGCATGCTTACCTAACACCTGTATAATGAAGCAAGTAATTATCTATCCAAATTAACCTTGAACACTAGTAAATCTTTTTATTTAAAAGAGACTAATGAAAAAGAAATAATAACAGTAGTGAATAGTATTAAGAAAAATGATACCAAAACTATATATGAAGTAACTACGGATTTTTTACTGAAAGTCATAGATGTAATCGCAACCCCCACTATCAAAATTAATAAATAAATGCTTTCATGAGGGAGTTTTTCCATTGCAATTAAAAGCCACTAAGGTAATACCCATTTATAAAACAGGTGATATAAACGATGTCAATAGCTACCGTCCAATATCGATATTACCAGCTATATCGAAAGTATTGATTGATGATTATGAAAGATTGATAGTGAAGAGATTAAGGCATACTTCGAGAAGAATGATTACTTGACTCAGAAACAACATGGCTATAGATAAGAAAAAAATTATAGTTACGGGAATATACTAAGTGACTGTAACAATTATGGAGGCATATGACGGACAACAACAACTTGAGTAAAGCCTTTGATACTGTGCGACCTGATATACTTTTGTACAAATTACTTTTTTATGGCATATGCTCGGAATTAGTACGTCAAATATGCAACTTATAACAAGAGGGCTACCGCAAGGGTCAATTCTGGGTTCCTTAGTATTCATCATATATACCCAATGACTTGCCTTGCAATATCTCTTCTACACAAACGGCACTATATGCCGATGACACTTCGTTCCTAATAGCTGACACTAGTGACGACCTCAGAAATAAAACATAAGCCGTGCTAAATGATATCCAAAAGTGGTTCCAAGCATATGGATTAAATTTAAATGTCGAAAAGATTCAATGCTTGAGGTTTACACTTTTTTTTTTATTTAAAGCAGTAAGTGTAAATGGAACATTATACAAATATGTACATATATTGGATATATCAGTAGTCATAATTGGATTTTATCTTTTTCCAGTATGTTACACCCCTTATTTTTTAATCAAACTTGCAGGAGTTGTATTAGATATAATTGGTAATATTGTGTGTCTTCATTATGAAGCTATCTTCTCCATCAGCAAAAGGATGGACCATCGTAATGAACTGAAAGCAAATAAAACAGCAGTATACAGAGTGTGCCACCACATTCGCGTCGGTTTATATACGAAAAGTGCTAACATATTTTCACTTTTTTTTTTATTAAGGGTTATACAGGTTCAGAAGGAGGATCGAGTTCGGCACCATTCAGTGAGTCCCCTACATTATAACAAATCTTATTAAGACCTCTTTTGATTTGATGCAGTATTTTAGAGATATTCTGTTGTCTCAAGATAAAAAACACCCTGTATAATGAATAATGTTGCTAAAGAACTAGATAGGCTACGGCATGATATTTAGATAGTTAGTAGGGTAGCACGCTTATAAATGAATATTTTATGCTCTTTAGTGGTCGGAATTGGTGTTAAACTACAAATATTTAAAATATAAATCTTTATTTAATTACTCTTGGTTAGAATAATTAGGATTAAGTTATTATTAAGTATTAGAATAGGTACTGCTGTTGTTTTGTTTGTTTTTTAGGTCATCATCTTTCCTGTTTCAACTTCGAATGTGTGAAAAAGGGAGCAGCTACGCGAGAACGGCAAGGCTGTCGGAATTTGAGGAGACGCGGAGGCTGCTTCTTCGGCACTCAGAAGGATAATAATAATTTGCGGCTATCAGTAATAAGGTCTGGGACTTCTTCCCAGATCCTCCCAGAGTAAGGTTTTTGCCATGGTTTTCCCTTACTCCGTGGCCATTGATTTTATATAAGTATATGATATATAATCAGTGTCCTGGGCGAATGCTGGGAGATAACGAAAGTCGTTCCATGGACGCATTTAATAATAACTGATAGCTGACTGATTTACAGTAGACTCGCGATTATGTGAACTAATCACATTTCTCATATTTTATCATTTCTCAAAAGTAGTATTCATATGGTGGCGAGGCTACTGTATTTTATTTTTGTTATTAACAATAAGTAGGAAAATTTCAATTGTTATGGAATCCATATAGTACTTAGAATAGGTAGCCTCGTGTAGTACCTTTTTTAGGTGGAGCACGGGGTTGGGATGATTTGTAATAATTTAGTTTTCATAAATAAAGTGTATAATGTATAGAGCAAGATGCTAATGGAAGCACAGGTTGATCAAAGACATTGGCCAGAATGTGTAAGAACGGCTGCATATTTACACAATAGATCATTAACAAATACAATTGAAAGAAAAACACCGTATGAAATATTCTTCAAAGAAAAACCTTACGCGAAGGACCTACGTTTATATGGGAGTAAAGTATTTGTTCGTATGCGGATGTTATATCTTTTTTTAATGTATTATGAACTATGAAATATTTATATCTACGTTAAGATTCTATATAGATCTTGGTGCAAGCGTAACAGGTATGACTGAGCTTTCCCTGTCTAAAAATAAGTTTTTCGTGTATTTTCGATGATTCTTTCAGAGAATTACGATGTGGGAAATTTAAATTAAATAATAGGTTACAATTGTCGTGTATGTGTATTTATTAATGTTTGCTTTTCAATTTGAAAGCGTAAAGTACGGTAAAGGCAAAGCAAAATCTATTCTGTGAAAATAGAAAAGTAAATAAGTACATATATAAACTCTTAAGTATTAACAAAAAAAGAAACCTGAATTCTAAAAAAACATATTTAATAAAATAAGTATACAATCTAACAAATAAAAAAAAGGAGTAACAAATTCTAAGGAATGATGAAAGTATAAACTTATTTCATATTTGATAAATATTTCGTTGAAATTGAAACGTTATATCATATATAACGTTATATCGTATAAATTGTATGTATTAATGATCAGCAATTAAAAAAACATATTTATTAGGTAACTTTATCTTGTAGAAAGTCTGAGTTCCAGGTTTTAGTAGGCACATATTTAAAAAAAAAATATTTTTCTCAATTTGTTCGGCAGCTAACATAAATCTATCTATATAAGCTTTTATAATTTAACTCATAGGTTCCCATCGGTGGCGGCTCCTTGGCTAATTCATCGGCTATTACGTTGCCCTTTATATCCTCATGTCCCGGCACCCAAATCAGAGACACCGTGTTGTCTCGTGCCAGTGCATTGAGGGATTGTTTGCAGTCCCTAACTAGTTTTGACCTAGTTACAGGGTTTGAGACTGCCTTAATGACAGCCTGGCTGTCAGTCATTATATTAATTTTCCTCCTCATGTAGCCCCCTTTTGCAATCATTTCTGCACAGGCTGCAAGGGCGAATATCTCTGCCTGGAAGACCGTTGTATGTTTCCCCAGGCTTATGAATATCCTTTGATTAGAACTGGGCCCATAAATACCGGCTCCTGTCCCCTGGCTGGATTTGGATCCATCCGTGTACCAGTTTTCGTTAGCAGTGATCTCACTACGTGCCTGGTCTCTGTTCAGTATGGAGATTTTCACCTTTTCAGTGAAGATAATTTCGGGTACCATGCTGTCCGTGGGCATTAGTAGCAAGGGCCCGTCCAGCAACGTGCCCGTAGTATAAGTGTGTCCTCCCACCCTGAAGTTGGGATGCCACAGGTTGTTGGCTTTCAGTCTAAGGATCGCATTCATTGCCTCCGCTCTCACATAGAGTTCCAGCGGGGGGAGGCCCACAATGATCTCCAAAGAGGCGGTCCCTGTACTGTTAGTTACACCAGTGATACCCAGCAATGCCTGTCTCTGGACAGCGGTTAGCAATTTTAGCGGAGGACACTTCTGTCCTCCTCCACCAGACTACTGCCCCGTATGTTATCGCTGGTCTTATCACGGCAGTATATAGCCAATGGATCACCTTCGGCTTTAATCCCCAGGTTTTGCCAGCAACTCTCCTGCAGCGCCAGAATAGTTGCGTGACCCTGGTCGTTGTGTTAACTAAGTGATTTTTTCCAGCTCAGTTTCGCATCAAGGGTAACACCCAGATACTTTACTTCCTTGGTTAATTGTAACTCCTGCCCAAACAGTCTAATGCCGCCTTGGTCATTGAGTTTTCTCATGTTGGTAAAGGCAACCAACTTTGTTTTTTGTGGATTAACTGAGAGTCCTTGTGAAAGGCACCATTCCTCCACCATTCGCAGTGCATTACGCATGATGCCCGCCACCACGCCTGGGAACTTCCCCTAGCTACGATGACAATGTCATCAGCGTATCCCTGCGTCCATATTCCTTTGTCGTTTAATGATCTGACGAGATCATCCACGACCAAGCTCCACAGCAGTGGTGACAGTACTCCCCTTGAGGACACCCTCTAGTGGTCCTCATGGCGATATTTTTATCTAGCATATTGCATAGACCACTCTGCCCCTTAGCATGCAGTCAACCCATCTGTTAGTCGTGTGGTTCCGTTCCATTAGTGATCGGTTGATCGAGGGCGTGCGTACCTATCTAGTTAGAAATTTAATATAATAAAATACATCTATTTTCATGAAAAGACATTTTACCTAGCCTCTAAGATGTTTATCTTATTATTATGGCGTAAATAAACTTTAAAACATTTAAATAAGCATTAAGTATAAACTAACTAATTGATTCGGTTTACGACTGTCGGTACCAAGTCTATGCAAGTTGGTAAGCAAAGACGTGATTTACGCAATCAAGCATGTTTCGACAAAAATAAGGGAACTTGTAACAACCTGTTTGCAGGGCAAGTGCACCGGGGCACCGCAAACAAACAAAGGCATACAAGTTGTTGCGTGCTCGAAATCAAATCTTTAAAAGGCAGGGATAGCTCTTCTAATGTCTTATTGTTTTTGTGTACTTCGCCAGTGATCCATACTCGCGCGTTACTGATAAAGTAAAGAAGTCATTGCAGTCATTGGTTTTATAACTTTCTATAAATCGGTTGAAAAATTAATGTATTGAAATTGTGAATTCCAAAATGTCTGAAACTAAGAAGAGATGTCGGCAGTACAACATTGAGTATTTGAAATATAGATTTACGCAATCTCCAACAAACCAATTATTACCTATGTGTTTTAATTTGCCAAAAAGTATTTTCAAATGAAGCCATGAAGCCTTCTAGGCTCCAAGAGTATTTGAATAAAATACGTGCTGATAAAAAGGACAAAGATTTATCCTATTTTCAAGGACTTGAAAAGAAATATTTAAAACAGCCAAATATATCAAACCTTTTTTGCAATGCGTTTTAAACAAAAAGATGATGGACTACGAGCCTCATATAATATTTCATTATTAATCGCAAAAGCGGGAAAACCACACACAATTGGTGAGGAATTAATTATGCCACCAGTCAAAGAGGTAATCGAAACTGTTCTTCATCATAAGACGCCATCAAAAAAAAATCCTTCGAGTAATAAATACAGTACAAAGACGAATCGATGAAATGGCTAAAGACGTTAAACTATCATTATGTGATTACTTAAAAACTTCCAAATTTTCCATTCAACTCGATGAGTCAACTTTACCAAATAACGAAACACTACTCTTAGCTTACGTCCGATTCATAAAAGAAGAAAAAAATTGTCAAGAGTTATTATTTGTAAAAAATTTTGAAACCGGTACAAAGGGAGAATCCATATTTAATACCATACACGCGTTTTTTTTTTTTTTCAAGAGAAAGAAATTCCTATTCGCAATACTTTGTCAGTTGCTACAGACGGTACTGCAGCAATGACGAGGCGTCAAAAGAGTTTTATTGCGCATTTAAAACAAGCAGTAGCAAATATACTCGCTGTACATTGTGTTATTCATCGTCAGAACTTGGTTGCAAAAAATCTTAATGAACGCCTGCATACGTCGCTCCATTACGTTATTAGAGCAGTCAACAAGATAAGAAGCAATTCATTAAATGACAGATTATTTGGGCAACTTTGTAGTGAAAATGATGAAGACTATTCCCCAGGGATCTGTTTTGGGCCCAATTTTATTTATTATTTTTATTAATGACATTATTGATTTTATCAGGTTTTCATTATTTTTATATGCTGACGATACAACTGCACTTGTTACGGGTACTGATCCATTGCATGTTGGTGACCGAGCGGCTGCGCTATTGGTTCAGCTGGAGGGATGGTTCTCTGCGAATGTGTTGCATATGAACCTATCTAAAACTAACTATATGTTTTTCCACTCCAAGCAATCGAATCACAACTTTGACGTTGACGTTTCCTTGCATGGTGCCTCTCTTCAATCTGTGAAAAGTGTAAAATTTCTCGGCGTCGAATTAGACGAAACTTTGGACTGGGGTGCGCACTGTGCCGGAGTCGTCTCTAGGATTAATAGAGCTTGCTTTCAAATTCGGTCACTGAGAGGAACAGTAGCCATTGATACTCTTTTATCATTTTATTATAGTGAGGTCCATTCTAGAATTAGGTATGGAATAACTTTGTGGGGTTTATCCAAACATTCTTCAGAGGTGTTTCTAGCGCAGAAGCGGATTATTTAGATGTATATCTAGGATCGGTACTTTTGAGTCATGCCGTCCTTATTTTATTAAATATAAAATAATTCCGGTCCCTTGCATTTATATCCTAGACCTTCTTCTTTATATATTCGATAATAAAAACAATTTTGCTAGAAATGGGGATCTACATTCATACGATACGAGAGGTAAAGGTGATTTTAGATTAAATTTAAACAAGTTGAATATTTCTAAGCGATCTCCATCGTCTGCATTGGTATTAAACTTTTTAATATGTTACCCCAGCATATGAAAAACTCTAATAGAAATACATTCAAACGGTTAATAAAACATATACTTGCATCCAATGCATTTTATTCCGTGGATGAATTTGTGGCACATCTTGCGCAGTCTCATTAGTGCATGTAAGAAATTGTCCTCTTTACATATCTATTTATTTATATATTTGTATAATGTGTGTATTTTTTTGTATATATATATTTTTATTATACTTTATGACACTGTCCAGCTACTTGTAAGCTTGAGGCAATAAAGAATCTATCTATGTATCTATCTATCTATCTATCTATAACCGCTTGCTGCTGCACACAGAAGTACTATGACTCTCGAAAGGTGTTTGCCTGAATCGCTTTTTCAGTCTATTTGACTCAGTACGGGGCTTCCTTGAAAACAGAGACGATGAACTGCGTGCAAACTTGATTGCGTCCAAAAATGACATCGCTTATTTGACAGACCTTTTTAAAATATTTAATGACGTTAATTTACAATTGCAAGGTGATGAGTTGAATTTAATAAAAACAAAAAATGTCATAACTGCTTTTGTGAGAAAACTTCTTCTATTCAAACGAAATCTAGGAAGAGGTGAATACAGCCACTTTCCGACATTATCAGCATTATCGGTAAAACAGGAAGATTTACTTACTTACCTGCCAATACTAGACGTCCTTCATGCTGATTTTACAGAGAAATTCCAGGATATTTTAAATATGAATATACCAAGCTGGGTTTTAGACCCTTTCGCAAATGCAGATACAGCAGAATCATCAAATTTAGAAGAAGAACTCGTAGAACTCACAACTAATGAAGAATTAAAAGTAAAATTCAGAAATGGATACCAAGAGTTGTGGTTACAAAAATCAATATCAGCTGTCCATCCTGGATGTGGGAAATAGAAAAATCATATTTGGCTGAGTATGGGTTTAGTGCAGTAGCTAGATATTACCGGTAAATTACTGGTAATTTTTTTTTCAGGTGTGACATTAATGGGGGATTCCCCAAGAAAATAGGGTTAGAAATTAAGGTAGAATAATACATATTTTGCACAATCTTAAGGCATAATATTAGAATTTTGTAGTAAATATTTAGATTTAATTATTTTAAATAGTTAAAAAGATATTTAAGGTTTACATTTTAATGTTATTTTACAATAATGTCCTCTCATATTGTGCTGTATTCAAAATTGCTATTGATTTAAATACGTGAAATGTTGTTCTTATATATTATTATTTTTAAATATTAAAAATGAGACATTTACTTACTCTTTAAGAAAAACGATTTTAAACTTTTAAAAATCTTAAAAAACTCCAGAACACAAATCACATATGCTAACTCAACTTTTTTCGAGATGTGAATAAAATCCACACAAAGAACCATAAAATGAGAGAATTGAAATTGCACTTGTTGGCAAAGGCAGGTAGGAAGAGTGGGGTGTTTTGCTTCTTACCGTGCTAGCAACCGTCCTAGCAACAAATGAACATTAATCTCGCTTTTCTTTGCATTCCTTTTCGTTATCCATCTCGTTTGAGACTTATTTTCTTTTAATTTCTACACGACTTTTTTTTTCAGTTTTTTTCCTTTTTTTGTTGAGAATTTTTTTATTCTTTCTCTTTCTGACTAACTCGGTGGAATTGAGGTTATACGTTTCTAATCAAAAAGTTTTGTTAGTTTCTTTTCTATATTCTCTATTCTAGAGCATTACAGCGGCTGTCAATCTCAAGAAAGTTTAAATTAAAATTAAATAAAAAACATCTCCCATAAAATTAATAATTGGGTATATTGTTACTTACACTTACCTGTTATTTTTTTTTATTATCAATGTCCCTTTAGACCAATTAAATTGAAGGTAGATCAAACACTGTGAGATGTACTGATAATTAACACACGAAATACCAATAAACTCCTGTCTTACAAGTTTTTTAATCTTCAAACACTATGTAGATTTCATAAGCTATGCTAACATCATCAGTGTATATAAGTATATTATCAGAATACCAAATGTGTAAATGTAGGATATATACCTAGGATTTACTTATTATGTTTACACATTTGGTATTCTGACAATATATCTGTATGTACACCTAATGATGTCAGCATAGCTAATGAAATGTTAATAGTGTTTGTAGATTAAAAAACTTGTGAGACAGAAGTTTATTGGTATTTCGTGTGTTAGTTGTCTCTTAGACTTTAAATATCTATCTAATCTATCTAACACAATATTTCGTACATAAAAACTACTGGTATGGATTTTTCATTTACCGAATTACCGATAAACTTTATAATTTACCGGTAAGTTTTACAATCCTTAATTGCGGATATATTAACTAACAAGGGAATCTCGCGAACTGTAAATCGCAGATTTTGATGAAACTTTGTCAATTTGTAGACTCCATGGACTTACTCAAGGACGCTTTCCGTTGCTGCGGAACTTCAACTTTAGGGAGTGCAATTCACCCTTGCAATTTGGCCCAAAATTGGTTTTTCCTGAATAACTTTTAACGGTAAGAGATGGAAAAAAAGTTTCAATGGCGGACTTGTACCGTTTAGTCCGCCCTTTCGATTGGTATAGATATTTATATACAAGGTGTTCCATTAAACGTGGAATAATGCTGTGAACTGATGGTCCAAGCATATAAGTAAAGAGAAATTAAAAATGACAAAATTAATTTAGCTAGCTCAGCAAAAATGAATTTAAAAGGGCGCCAGAGATTCTTAAATCTCAGAGAAACTTTTTTAAAAAGTAATAGTGGGCGGTTGCAAAAATGACTTTCATTAAAATTCCCAAAAATTGAAATGGCAGATTCAAAAATAAAAGAACTAGTGATTTTTAAAATGATATTTACAATCATTAAATTTATTTAAAAAAAAAAAAGAAAAAAAAACATTTGATACAATTAACAGGAATAAAAACCTTGAATATAAGATTCTGGCATAAAACAAACCTGCATAAGATTCTACAATTTAAAAAGGACAATGCAAATCCTTTAGCAAACAAAATGGTGAATTCGTTCTAGAAGGACTTTCAATACCACAAAAAATCCACGTGGTTTTAAAAATTCAAGGCAAACTAAAAATTTAATTCAAATGACGTAAAGAAACAAGCAAAATTAAAATGAAATATAAACCAAGCTCACAGCTTCACTTCACCTACCCCGAGGTGATAAAATTAAAATTAAATTATAACTACTAAAAAAAAACAGAAAATTTAAACTCTAAACGCGCTTACTTCTAAAACGAATATTATTAAAAAGCCTTACATGTATGTGCACACCTATCTAATACATTTTAACTAAAGAATTACAAGATAGACGATTTTAAATACAACAACGAACTACATCTTAAACTGAAAAGGGATTACCATTAACGGTAACCAAAAACTAACACATCAATACGCGGGCTCGTCTATCTGATAACTCCCCCGGGCCTCACGGGTAACATCGCATATATGTGAAATATACAATCTCGTGCGATCAACGCACAGCGCAACGCTAAGGAAAAACTAGCAAATAAACTATACAATACTAGTACACGCAAAATGTACAAATAAATGAAATTAAATATACAGAACTGTCCAAATAAAATGATACTAACAATTAAATCAAAATTCTTAACAAAATTTATAACAATAAGAATAGTGGAAACTCTAACATTGTTTTGACAAGGCTGATTAGGAATAAATAAAAATACACATTTAAATTTCCGAAACCCGGGGTGCCATTCCATAGCAGTATG
This sequence comes from Protaetia brevitarsis, assembly GCA_004143645.1. Taxonomy (NCBI): domain Eukaryota; kingdom Metazoa; phylum Arthropoda; class Insecta; order Coleoptera; family Scarabaeidae; genus Protaetia; species Protaetia brevitarsis. The sequence continues at coordinate 61,236 of RXPK01004830.1, forward strand.
TTGTGCTTATTTTATCGAATTTCAGAAATCGGTTATAATGGCCTTTTTTGTGATCAAATAGTCTATAAAAAGGTGATTTAAAAAGTTATATAGGGTGTCCACAAAAATATAAATTTTAGTATATTTCCTTATTCTAAGAAGATATTCTGTATGCTGTTATGTGGCTGCATTGTATGTCGAAAATCAGTGTAAACTTATACCAGGAGCTAAATGGTTATATGTGATAGTTTTCGAGTTATACGCGTTTGGATGTATGTAATATTATATTATCCCCGACACAGTCCATGCAACAGCTTTGCTTCCAACATAACTTAAGGTACGACCAGAATGCAATTCCAAATTAAATCTACTTTCATCTATATTATAGACATTTTCTGCTCCACATGCTTCGATGTACGGTTTTACAGAATTGACAAAGTTTGTAGCCATCGCTTCCAGTTTTTCTTTCTTGTGTCCATAAATTCGGCCAACATATTTAGTTATCTTTCTAGAGGTAATTTTATTGTTTCTTTAAATTGCAAAATTCAGGTTTAGATGCTCTGAAATTTTCCAGCCCAATGATTGCGTTTGCTTCTAGCACCCACTGCCGCAGGTCTATATCGTGTACTATGGCGTTTTTATCCATAGCTGATGAAAATTTACATAATACGTGTTTTGCAATTTCCAGCCATTTATCCCTATTCCTTCCACTCCTGTATATGTATTTTTCCCATCTGTACAGCTGCTGAACCGATATTACTTTCCTAAATTTACTTTTTATAGAACTTAACGATCGTAGCTTTGATTTCAAATCAGTCCAAAACTCAACAGCTCTCTTTTTGTAAACTGGAGTAATATTATCATCTTCCAAAGCACATGTTTCCTCATACTTTTCTTCAGCATCTTCTAAATCGTAGGCCGATGAGAGCTCGCCTTCAACTGCTGTTTCAATAACTCAAGGACGATCCATATCTTCAAACTCTAATGCTTCTATTGTTTCTACTACGAAAGTTGTTTCGCGAACACTTGTATCGATTAGTGTTCTCACCGCATCATGCAATTCTATTTCACTCGGATTATTTTATGTTATTTGGTTTTCATTATAATTATATGAAAGTATTAGCAGATGAATAATATTTGCTGGATTGATATGAACCATGTTAGTTACTGCCACTGCAAAACTATATGAACTGAATTTAAATAAAAATTGGGTTCTTATATACATTGCACCGAGGGATATGTGTGTCAAGTTATTCTGGCCAATTGTCCCGGATAAAATAGAAATATCTGCAAGTGAGACGTTCGCTATTCACTCCAAAAATAGTAGAAGCAAGCAATTAGTGTACTATGTGACCTATTGTTTTCATTTGCCTGCTGTCGGGGATAATATAATCTTACATACATCCAAACGCGTATAACTCGAAAACTATCACATATAACCATTTAGCTCCTGGTATAAGTTTACACTGATTTTCGACATACAATGCAGCCACATAACAGCATACAGAGTATCTTCTTAGAATAAGGAAATATGCTAAAATTTGTATTTTTGTGGACACCCTGTATAACTTTTTAAATTACCTTTCTATAGACTATTTGATCACAAAAAAGGCAATTATAACCGATTTTTGAAATTCGATAAAATAAGCACAACATACTGCTGTGAACTGATTGTACAAGCATATATGTTTAAAAAAATTAAAAATGACAAAATTAATTTAACTAGCTCAGCAAATAAAGATTTAAAAGGGCGCACAAAAACAGATAACCTCAAGGTTATTTTCAGAATTGAACTAAACATGAAAACAAAATATGGGCGTAAGTAAATTGACTTTCTTTAAAAACCCCCCAATAATTGAAATGGCTAATTCAAAAATAAAAGAACTATTTAAAATGATATTCACAATCATAAATTTTATTGATCAAAAAGAAAAAAAAAACATTTAATTACAAACAACAGGGGAAAAAACCTTAAGACAGAATGTCTTGGATTAAAATAACCCCTTCGTGAATTTACAATTAAAAAGGACAATGCAAATCCTTTAGCAAACAAAATGGTAGATTCGTTCTAGAAGGAATTTCTTATACCACAAAAAATCCACGTGGTTTCAAAAATTCAAAGCAAACTAAAATTTAAATTAAATTAACGTAGAGAAACAAACAAAATCAAAATGAAATTTAAAATACACGCTCTAAGCTACTCTTCACCTACCCCGAGGTGATTAAAATACAATAAAATTAAAACTAACAAAAAAAAAAAACGGAAAATTTAAACTCTTAACGCGGTTACTTCTAGAACAAATTATTAACGGGCCTTATACATAAATTGTGCACAATATTATAACACCAATTAATAAAATGAGTTGTCTGAATGATGATCAAAATTAACAAAAATAACGAACAAATCCTTACAAATGAAAGATTGCAAAAAGGATGCAAAGAGCTCAATATTTACATATACTTACATACGCGACAATAATTCAGATACTGCGTCCCTTTAGAGGCCCTACAACGCGTATATACAAAATAGCAATAGCGCGCGCTGCGTCAGCCGCAAAAATCATAGAAAATGCCTTTTAAGAAGGACCTAAGACAAGAAAAAAAAAGCTAAACATATAAAGGAAAGAAAATAAACTAACTAACTGAACAATAAAATATATATCAAACAAAACTACTAAATTCTTAGCAAAATACACAAATATTAAATTTCAGTGAGAATTTGCGCGCGGCATAGCCAAAGCTTGATCTTCGAAAAATTAACACTAACGAAGTCAAATAACCGGAGAGCCATGCCATAGCAATACGTTATTCCACGTTTATTGGAACACCTTGTATATAAATATCTATACCAATCGAAAGGGCGGACTAAACGGTACAAGTCCGCCATTGAAACTTTTTTTCTATCTCTTATCGTTTAAAAGTTATTCAGGAAAAACCAAATTTGGGCCAAATTGCAAGGGTGAATTGCACCCCCTAAAGTTGAAGTTCCGCAGCAACGGAAAGCGTCCTTGAGTAACACTCCATGGAGTAAATAGAGAAATGTTAAAATTATAATAATTAAAATTATTGCAGAGCAAAATGAATTGTAATTGTATATGTATTTATATGTAATAGAAAAGCAAATGTAAGGAAGCGTGCTGGAGGTACATTTACTTTTCTAAGCGCCATTTGTAGGCTTAAGTTAGAATATATTGTTGTTGTGTTTCATTTACAAAATAAATAAATAAAATTTTCAAACAAATGTGAATGAAACACAACAATATATAGAATATAGCAGTGTGCGTAGTGTGGTTAAGGCAGTTACACGTTGTTGGTGTCAAGAAGTGGTTGCTTTATTATATTAGTGTTTAAGAGAAACGAAGAATATAATAAACCAAAACTGCACATTAGTTTTATTCATTTAATCAACAGTTGTAAATGCATCTGGACCTAAACAAATTAAAAAACCCTTTCTTACTTTTTCACAACCTGCTAGTACTAACGGGCTTTGTTAAGCAGCAACAATTATACTTTTGGATTATAATTGTGATTTTTGGCAGGCATTTGCAGCAAAAATGGCTGATTACCGGCAAACTTTAGTTTTGTTGTTAAATATGTTGTAAATTCTTATTAAATATTAAGAATTATCTAACTGAGAGGCTGAGGGTAGGAAGTGGCTGAACTTGGTCACATTTCCCTATTTTATACATGTGTATTCATGAATCTATTACACTAGAGGTAAATAATGCTTAGATATTTATCGCAACGTAATCTCTACTACCCACAGAAGCACATTACATTCGTGAAGTCCCACGACACAGCACCTAGTTACCACTTATTTCCTGTTCGAAGAAAACCAATCACCAAATAACTGACTAAACAGTTGCAACGAATATACAGTTGTATGGCCAATTCACGTGTGCACCTTATATATGAAAATGTACATAATAGCTACATAAATACACACCTACAGTAGCGGAGGCATATGATGATCCAAATCCGATAAATAAATGAACCGCAGTAACTTCTGCCTCTCGTTGTAGGGAAGCCAGCCAGTCACTTGCTTAGTTCCGGCATTAGAAGACTTGTCGAAAAGTGAATAATTCGTTACGCTTCATAATTTCTGACGGGCGTCCTTTTGCGAAATTTTGAGAAAATATTTCAATCGCTAACACTTTTATTGATACCGTAATACGGTATCAGGTTCTATCGTCAAGTGAAGAAATTCTTGCCAATTGAACGGCTGCTAGGTGAAAGTCGCGGATAACGGAATCCAATTTGGCGAACAGTGCGTGAGGTTTTTGCTAAAATATCGTAGCCGTGAACGTGAGATTTTTCCTCGTTTCTTTGTCAAGGTGACTAACGAAAACGTGCTACAAGAAAAAAAAAGTAGTTATAACCGTAAAAAAAACGATTTAACGCCATGCCGATCGCCTGGAGATATTTTTTTGTTAATCTTTTATTGATGTCGTCCTGTCTTTCTGAAGGAGAGGTAAGATAGCATTGTAAAACTGTTTGTATTTTGTTAGTTAAGTGCAAAATTTTAATCTTTGTTTTAAGCACCAGTGATTTATATTCTAATTCTGATCCTATTCTAATTTATTCTTATCTCCAACATCAACACGGGGTGCTTGACATTATTCCATGTGTTGCTATAAAGTCACCTTCAGTTATGGCAATTTTCATTGTTTTGTTTTAAAATGCCAATGTCAATGAGATAACTATACATATACCAGATTTAGTTAATGAATGTATGGTGTTTTTTTTTATTTATTTACTGTTTGTAACTAGTTAATATCATAGTTGTGACAACAATTTAAATCATACGACAGTTACAGTTGTTATTCTAAATCCAAACGTATATGAAAACAGCATAGTACATATTACGTATTAGGTAATAATTATTTTCCTGAATATGATATTAATGTTTGTACCAGACTAATAGATATTTCATTTGCCATTAAAAAATATGTACTATCGACTCAAAAAAAGATGACATAGAGAAAATAAGCTATAAGGAAATATAAGGAAAGATACATCTACTTTAATCTACCAGCGATTGCCCATGGGTAGATGCTAAGAATTATTTTTTCACTGAATTCTTCCCCGGAAATTATAAAGTCAAATTCTGCGAATAAATCTTTTGTTGCCGCTTTGTCGCATAACATCAAGGGGATTAACTTTCGGGGTGATTGCCGGTATATACATGTGTCTTTCTTTTGCTACTTATTTTAGCCATCGATTACTCGCGTAGTGTTTGGACGGTATAATTTCCAAATATGATCTGCATTTAATTACGTAACCGTGCTGTGTCATGTTAAAAAAATGATTTAGAAATATGTTCTTGTATAATTATTAAAAGAATTAGAATTTTCTAAAGCTCTTACTTCTATTACAAAAGATTGTTTTGAGTTTAGTTTTATAAGAATTTCTTAATATGGATGTATAAAATGTTAGACATAAATACCAACTGAGAATTTATGTATATTAAAAAAGAATTATACATTTTGGAAAAAAAATTGTCACCTTTATTAAGAAAACATGTTATTCCTTCTTAACGTTTTAATTCTATTATTTTTTATGATGGCACAAATCGAATTGCACTTATTGGAATTTTTGCATAAAATCTAATAAAATATTGCCCTGTCATGCTGTATCAAGGAATTCAGAAATAAGTATGTTGTTATTATTTGAAGAAATAAATATGTTGAAGCCGTTACCTGAAACATAAAACCTTTTTAAGCTTTGATTTTGTAAGAATTTCCTAATCTAGATGTATAAGATAATAACTCGGCAAATTATATTTAAAAAAAGAGCATAGAATATAGAGAAAATGTCATATACCTCGGAAAAATGTTTTAACTTTATTTAAAGAAATTGTCCAGTTATTCTTTCTTAATGTTGTATTTCTATTACTCTTTATGACACAAATCAAATTACATTTATTGGAATTGGAAATGGAAAAGTGGATCAGATGTTTTGATTTTAAAATTTTAAGAATTAAGATGCTTCGACTTTACAATCATGAAGAAGAAAAGATTTTTCTGGACTTATTATACGCAAAATTGTTTTGATAAACCAATCTTTACAAAAAAGTATTATAATTGTTTTGTTCCCCTAGGGATTCTTCCATAGAAAGTTCGTTTCTTCAATTAAATAAGAATTAAGCAAGTAAACCGCTTGTTTTTCAATAACTTCTAATATATATTATAAGTAACTAAACGAGTAAACTGGCATCGATATTTGTAAAAGTAAAAAAGATACATATATAAAGACTGGACATTTATTTATTGATGTAACAATAAGTTATATACACCCTACACCCTAAAAAGATGTGGTAAAATTACCCCAAAAATAGATGGCAACTGGGCTACCGCCTATTTTTGGGGTAAATTTACACCTATAGGAGATTTTTCACATGCTTGTGGAATATTCCTTGAAAGTGTCCCTGGTAAATTTACACCGCGAAAGTAATATTCCCTAATGGAATGGAAAAATTTCAGGTAGATTTGCCACACGTTCAAGGGATATTCCACCAGTATGTGAAAAATCCCCTATAGGTGTACATTTACCCCAAAAATAGGAGGTAGCCCAGTTGCCTCCTATTTTTGGGGTAATTTTACCACATTTTTTTTTTTTTAATGTGTAGATTAGAGTAACAACAAAGAAATTAGAAATAATTGATTATTAGGTTGTTTTATTATCCAGAAATATTAAGTTTCAGTTATCTAATGCTAAATGTTTATGTCATTTAGAACTTAATGCAGATTCTCCACTTAAATATTCAAAAATAATTTTAATAATTTCTGAAAGGTATATTAATTAGTTGGATTACAGGGAGTTTACAATAATTTCAATAAATTTTTAAATTCAATAAGCAATGTTTCAAAGAGTAAGCATTTTGGGAGAAAGGTCGACAAGAAAAGCCAATAGTTACTAAAGAATTGGTTGTATTCATAATACAAAGATCTAGTTGAATGTAACCATAAAATAAATTTTGACTAACAAAATACATTAAAAAATCTTATCAATTTGAGTTTGGATTTGTAGCTTTTTATTTTTGTTGCCCTGTTCAGGGTATATTTTTAAAAAAACACCTCTGCAGAACTTCTAATGTGTTAAAAGCCTCTTTTGCGTACTGCAAATGAAAACTAAAATATGCCGCCATCATTTGTTGTAATGCAGAACGAAATGAATCTGTTGGGTCTAATAACTGTCTTTCTACCATTAAAGAATGCGACTTCACATTTCCTAGAAAAGAAAAATAAATGTAAAAAACATGAAATAAATATATTTTTATTAATACCTTCTTCCAAGCATATTATCAACGGTGTATTCACCTCAATTTCTTCAACTTTAGATTTATCCTGAAAATTCTTAATAAATTTAGCATTTAAAAATAGATTGTATGTAGATAATAGTGCTGCGAATCGAAGCCCTCTCTATGTGAAACCGGGGTTTGAATGCAGTGATTAATCGTCTTTAAAAATTGTAACCGGTAAAACCGGTTTTCAAAATCAAAACCGGTTTTTAAAAGCAGATTATTGCGCTTTAAATAGGTTTTTCGAATTTAAAATACATAGCACTTTTAAAAAAGTAATACGTACTGTTGTGATTAACTATTGAACTCAAATTTGCCGTCCTGCGGTCTTGCACATTTGCATGTATAAGTGCTTAATACCTACTTTACTTTTATCATTAAATCCTAGAGTAAAACCAAAATAGTCTCTTCCTTACTTTACTTGTATCATCATTTAACATCGAAAACATAGCCTCCAATAACGGCAAGACACTAGTCGTTTTATATTTCCAAATGTTTAATGAAAGAGAAAAAAAAAGAATTGACTCCTTCAAAACGAAGACTTTCTGTTGTTTAAATTGAAAAGTTTGATACGGTAGTTTCCTGCGTGTCATTTGCACGTTGAAAACTTTAAACAAGTGTATCATATCTTGTAGCAACAATACCGCCAAATGCTATTGAGGTTAAGCTCCCAGTATATCATATTAGATATCCATATGCAGGTGTATGTCTATTATTTATGCGTGCTGTCATAGCTAAGTACATGGTAATCATCTCAATACATAATTAATGTAAAATGAACTTACCTCAATCTTTATTTGCAAGACAAAATGAAAAAACATACCATTTACAGTTATGCGTTGAAGCCATCAGTGTAGATGCCGCACTTGTATTCAACTGCGTACCTCAAACGCTTGCGCGTTGTATAGTCGACGGCTATGTAATGCATTCTCGTAACGGGTTTAATTTTTGATCAAGCGACACAATGTAATGCAATGTTAAAAAAAAACATTTTATGTTCCAATCAATAACAGATGCATATATATAATCAGAATTTCATGTCCTTGTTATTGTCCATATTGTATTTTACCAAACATAAGGGGTAATTCACGAAATATGTTATTTTTCCTTGCTTCTAAGCAAATTCCCCAAGTGGGGAAAATTACTTCATTTATTGAAGTATTTTCCATCAAAGTCGGTTACCAGGCAAAATTACACCTAATGTGTGGTAATCTGATGTTTACCCTCTTTTTGGGTGTAATTTTACCTTATATTTCATTGTTTTTTCACATACCAGTGAGGTAAATTTACCATCATTTTTTAGAGTGTATTATAACTGAAATAAAAACAATTATTTAAACTAAAACTACATACAAAAATAAAGTACTGTTTACAAAAATACTAATATAACGCACACAGGTAAACTATGGAACTAAATTTAATGATAACTAAAATACAAGAAAAAAAAAATAGGAACAGTATATTGCAATAAAATTTCCACGTGAGCAAGAGAATTGAAAATCAGGATTATTATATAAAATTCTTTGATGAAAACTACGAAGATTTTAATTCTGGGAATGTAATGGGCGGCATCTTTGTCGGGCACTGTAAAGGGTATTATCTTTCGAGACAATAGTTCATTGCGTCGCGGATTACGATGGCATTGCGTTTAAAGTGGATATGTTAGAATTACAGCTACGAATTCGTTTTACCAACCGCGGTCATAATTTTTTGAGGTAATTGTACAAACAAGTATGAAGGTAAGAGGGAAAGAAGTGTAGAACATGTTCAGTTAAAGTAAAGCTTGTAATTATTAATGCTTTATTTGCTTCATTGCCCTAAAATAAGCAAACATGAAATGTTATACCAAAGGCAATAATGCTTTACATCAACAGAAACACTCATCACGAAGCAATAACGACTTTGCATTCAATTGAAAATTACATTTAAAAATGTAAATTATCTAAAAATTGGTTTCAATGCAAATTTGATTGAAGGCAATGGCAAAAAAACAGTTTTATTGATTTTAATAGGATAGATTTAAAAAAAAAAATGGGGGTTAATTTTCTTTATATTGGTGATATCTAGAAACCGGATTATATGCAAAGAAAAACTGGAATATATGTGCATATATATGCATCGATTTTTGAGAAAATATGCATAAACCTGGTAAAAATAAATAAGGGCAGAAATTTAAACTTTAACAACAACTTTATTGCACAAAATTTTTTCACAACATATTTCTAAAACAATTTATAATTAAATGTTTTTCAAAATTTTGTAAGAGAAAGTTTTGTCTTCTATCAGAATACATATGTTTCGAAATAGAAAAGCTTCTTTCAACATCCACAGATGTAAATTGGTGCATTTTTTAACTTTGCAATACATTCTAAACTAAAATTAAAGTCGAAATCGTTTACTGTTTCATCTTCCAAAATTTTCTTAACTTTCTTCAATTTCAAATACCCCGCACTTTTATTTATCACTGTTTTAAATTTATCGTATATAGAATTGTGTATTGTACCCTTAACCTTCTTACATAGCATATCAAATTCGTCTACTATTTCGACTGATTCCTAGAGCGACATCCCTTGCGTTTCTGGTTTACGAATTGAACTTGAAACAAAGCCATAATTTGACTTAATATACAAAAGGTTTGGTAGCAATTCTGTTGATGTTACTATCTTTTTACAGTTTTCTAGAGCAATGCAGTCAGCAGTGATTTCAAGAATTACATTTTTTATTCCTTCAAAATTATCGGGGAAAAAAATTGCAGCCTCTAACTATGTACCCCAACTCGTAATAATCGGTTCAGAAGGCAACTTAACACCGGGAAGTCGCTCCTTATAAAATTGGATTCGTAAAGGTGCTTTTAAAAATACTTTTTTGACATTGCTAATTAAATCATTAATCAAAGGGAATTGATTCCTAATGTCTTCGGCTACACGATTGAACCCATGAGTTAAACAAGTGGTATGAATAATGTTACTATAAAAAAAATTTAAATTTTGCGCGGCTTTTATCATGTATGGTGCAGCGTCGGACAACATTAGTAAATTTTTTCACAAGGTATACTTCCAGGTAAAAAGAAATTGATAAACCTTCTTGAACGAATTGGGCAATTGTCACATTATTTGTTTTTTGAAGTTCTTTACAATAAATTAAATATGATTCACCTACAATATCTTCATAAAGAATTCCTATTAACAAATGGGCAATATAACGGCCACACTTATCCGTATTTTCATCTACCATGATATAAATAAAATTATTCCATGCCAATTGTTGAATTCCTGCTATTGTTTGCTGGTAACAAGGTGTGACATAATTTTTTCGTAAGGTACTTTCGTCAGGTATTTTATGTTTGCAATATTTTTACAGAAATGATTTCAAATTAACATTGTTTAATCTTGCTAATGGTATGTTAGATGAAATTAATGCGTTACACAGATTCGTATTATATTCTTCTTGTTCTGAATTTCGTGAAGTTGATGCTACACATTGACGTATAGATTGCTGCACACATGCGGATCGCTTTAGTTTTTGACATTTTCCAATATGTGATGGAGTTTTAGCGTGTTGATCAATCAGGTATTTTCTCCCAGAAGACACCTACAATAACAATTGTCATTTTATATCAAAAGTTAAAGAATTTAAGAACAATTGTAAAGCTTTTGGTAAAATTAAACTTACCAGTTTACTACAGGCTCGACAAAATATTTTGTCGCCATTCTTTACCAGTTCAGGATATGGCTTAATCCATAAAGAAAATTTGTTCGCTATACTCATTGTATGTACGCATGGTATTTAAAAAACGTAACACAATTACATGCTGTTTCGCTCAAAGATATTCAATGAATGAATAGTTTATTTGGGAATTAATAATTAATATATATTAATTGATTAATAATAAAACGTATTTACCACAGCCCTTCTGCTAGGCGAAATTAAACACGTGCAGTTCTTGGAAAAAAGTATTGGAGAAACCAATGTAAAAGATTTATCGTTCTGAGAATTGTCGGTTGTCGATCTACATTAGGAATTACTAGGAATTTTTACTAATAGAAAGGATAAGAAAAAGCTTAAATATGCAATATATGCAACTTTTGTAAAAATATGCATAGAAATGCCTAAATATGCAATATATGCAATCACTAATTAGCGCTTATTAACTTCAATTAGTGTAATACGTCTACATATAGACTATAATTAAAGGTATGCAAAAAATAAAATATATGCACTTTGCATATAATCCGGTCTCTAGTGATTTCTATGAAATTATTGGTTTGGTAGTACTGCATGGCCCTCAAATACGTCACACCTAAATGCGCAAACGCATACCTTATTTTCTTGTATCATGTTTAGTGATATAACGAATATTCGCATTCGCATTCGCGAATATTCGCATGTTTTTGAATATTCGCATTCGCATTCGCAATAAATATGCGAATATTGCGAATATCGAATTATCCATTTTAACAAGTAACTTTTACCTGTTAAAATGGATAATTTAGAAAAAAAAAACTAATATTCAAATTAATTGAAATCCTAAAACCACCTTTTGAACACAAATTTGCAGTTTACATTAGAATAACCATCAATAACCTCAAAACTAAACTTGAATTTACAAGAATAAGACGTGAAAAGTCGAAACGATTCGGTTGTACTTGGCTAGTTTTGCTGCGGTGATGGAGAAATTTAATTCTCTGCCTGTGCTTAATGCAAGTATTCCTATAGTTGTAAACTGAAAACTAATAGATGATGCTAGTAAAGTTGAAAAGTTAATATTCGCATTCACATTCGCATTCGCGTATGTCTAGTGCACATATTCGCATTTATATTCGCATTCGCGAATGTGTAAAATCACGTATTCGTTACATCACTAATCATGCTACAAACGTCTAAAAGTCGACCGCTTGTTCACCGCTTGTCTGCATAAATAACTACAAAGCGCGTTTGGTTGCATCAAATCATGGGAATCGCAATGTTCGTTCTTTACTTAAATGTGTGTATGTATACTTATTGATATTTCTACAGAAAATGAAAGCTCCTTAATGATTATTTTGTGATTTGCAATGGTGGGGCCTTGGCCCCGTGGCTCTTTAAGAGAGGCCGCCCCTGGTTTATCTCAAACCACGTTTTATTTGCTATTTGATTGAAGTAAGAATTTTTTTTCAATAAGTTGTCGTTTGTAGTAGTATAGCAAATGTAAATTAGTAAGTACTTTACTACTGATATTTCCAGTCGGTAACGCCGACGCTGTGTGTAACAGTCGGATGACCCCATTTCGCTAAAACAATCTTTTCTTCCTAATAATTATCATTCTGGTATATTATAATTTCTCTTGTTCTAAGAACTGTATATGTATTAGTAATAGGATTTACCAAACGCTTAGCACAAATTCCGTAGAGTGGTCCATTTTTGTAATTGTAAAACCGAGCAATCAGCGGTGGCAGAACACATGCACGACACCGGACACAAAATGGATTTCAAGAATGTAAAAGTAATAACTACCACCCAGAACTACGGGAATAGACTCATCAGGGAAGCCATAGAAATAGAGAAGAATAAAACCGTTAACAGAGAAGAAGGGTACCACCTTAGCAACACGTGGAAGAGCCTATTACGAACCGTCACGGTCAATGGAGCGGAAACTTCACGGTTGGATGCACCAGGGGCGTATATAAGAAGAATGTCGGACCATGGAGAATCAGTTCAGTTATCCTGAAGAAGCTATCAGTATGAACAGCGAAACGTCGAGCGAAAGTTTTGACACACGGCGAAACCCGCAAGAAGCTGTTAGTTATAGTTACGCCGGCCGTGAAAGCCTACGCAGTGTTAAAAATAAAGACTAAACAAGTACGATTTATCAACAAGTAATTAACATCGTGTATATAGAAAACAACATTGAAGCAGGTTATAGGAAAAATATTGTAGCTAATTTTACTAAAGTAGATAAAATAAACAGAGAATAATTTCAGTTTCGAAAGAAGTTAGACTAGAATTAAATATATCAAGAGAGTTGGAAATATTGAGTTGTTCATTATAAGTGCGCGTGAGTCTGTTAATAGGAGAGTTCTGAAAGGAGTTGGCATGACACAAAGGCAAGTGAAACAAAACAACTGCTGTGTACTGATTGTACAAAATGAACTTGCAAAAAAGAAATTAAAAAAAAATTAAATTAACTAGCTCAACGGATAAAAATTAAAAGGGCGCAAAAGAACAATTAAACTCAGAGTTACCCTCGCAAATCAAAACTTGAATCCAACCGCGAAAAGTAAATTGTGAGTGAATGAAAACTGACTTTCTTAAATACCCCAAAGATTGAAAAGGTTTAATCAAAAATAAAAGAACAGAATTTTGAATGACGTTAAATAACAATCAAGAATTTTATTATATAAAAAAAAGAAAAAAATGTTAATTACAAATTTTTGCAGAAAAAAAACCGTGAACAGAGGGTCCTGGCTTAAATCAAAACTGCTCGTGATTCTAAATTACAATAGAACAATGCTATTTCCTATATCAAAGCAAAAGATTAACTTGTTCCAAAAATAGTAGAAGCAAGCAATTAGTCTACTATGTGGCCTGTTGTTTTCATCTATCTGCTGTCGGGGATAATATAATCTTATATATATATGCACGTGTATAACTATTACATATAACCATTTAGTGCTTGGTATAAGTTTACACTGATTATCGCCATACAATGCAGCCACATAACAGTATACAGAGTATCTTCTTAGAATAAGGGAATATGCTAAAATTTATGTTTTTGTGGACATCCTATTTCCTAACTTTTTTAAATCACCTTTCTATAGACTATTTGATCACAAAAAAGGCTATTATAACCGATTTCTGAAATTCGATAAATAAGCACACCATACTGCTGTGTACTGATGGTACAAGCATAAATGCAAAGTGAAATAGAAAATGACAAAAAAATAATTTAGCTAGCTCAGAGTATAAAAATAAAGGGCGCAAGAGAACTAATAACCTCAAGGTTATTTTCAGAATTGAACTATTCATGAAAAATAAAATGTGGGCGTAAGTAAATTGACTATCTTTAATTATTAAAATTGCAAAGGTTGAATTCAAAATAAAAGAATAGAAATTTAGAATGACATTTACAATCATTGATTTTTATTTTTATAAAAAAGAAAGAAAAAACATTTGTTACAAATTGCAGTAAAAAAATAAACCATGGACTTAAGGTCCTGGACGAAATAAAAAACTGCAGGAATCTACAATTAAAAAGGACGATGCAAATCCTTTAACAAACTAAAGACAGATTTGTTCTAGAAGAAAATCCAGATCGCACAAAAAATCCACGTGGTCTTAAAATTACAACACACAAAATTAATTTAAACGTGGACAAACAAATATAATAATATTAAATTGAAATATAATTACAAGCACAATGCTTATTTTCACCTAAGCCGAGGTGATTAAATATAAAATACAAATTGAAAACTACTAAACGGAAAAATTAAACTCTTTAAACTAAAAAAACAATTTCTTCTAAAGCAAATTACAATAACTGATCTTACATTCAATATGTGTACACAATTAAACATAACAGCAATTATTTAATGAAAGAGTTCCTTGAAAGCTGATAAAATTCAAATAAAACGATCTACATTTTACAAAGAAATTAAACACATCTACTTACGGTAACTTTCAACGAACTACCTTTTAAGAGGCCCTACATCGCATACATATAACAAAATAGATGCGTAGCTATGCAGCGCATAAAATGCGAAGAAAATCTCTTGAATATTACAAAATATACAATACTGACGAAGGCAATATGTACAAATGACTGAAATTAATATAAACAGCTGAACAATAAAATACTTAAATTCATCAAACAAATCTATTAACAAAATCTTACTTAAAAATAAAATATTAACTTCTGAGAGACTTTGCCCCGACGCATCGATAAAGATTGATCTCTATAAATAATAACACAGAATTTACCCAGTCCCGGGGTGCCAAAAACCACAAGCAATACGTATCCACGTTTATTGAGCACCTGTAATATAAATCTCTACACCAATCGAAAGAGCTGACTAAACGGTACAAGTCCGCCATTGAAACTTTTTTCTATCACTTACCGTTTAAAAGTTATTCAGGAAAAACCAAATTTGGCCAAATGTTAAGGGTGAATTGCACCCCTAAAGTTGAAGTTCCGCAGCAACGGAAAGCGTCCTTGAGTAACACTCATGGAGTCTACAAACTGACAAAGTTTCATCAAAATCTGCGATTTACAGTTCGCGAGGTTCCCTTGTTAGTACTGATCTGGCGCGCAGACGATAGTTGACTACTCTACTTATAACTTAATAGCGCTTTTTATACTATTAATGAATCCTACAGAATTTAATTGACATTTAACATTGAGACTCATTTGGCTTCTTCGTTTGTAGATATATTTATGCGTATATTGACAATTCTATCCAATGTAATGTTGGCATATTGGAAAATAAACACTATATTATTATTGTTACAATAGATACACATAGATAAGTGTCATTGACAAACAGATGCGCATAACAAAATGTCACCGGGTTAATTTATATCACTGGATCCATATATTCATAAATATCAATACGGATCTCTTACAATTTTAAAATAAACAATTGCAAACATAATTCCATTGCAGCTGGCAAATGCCACGCCCAGGGCTGGGTCGAGATACTTCTTAAAATGCGTACCTCTAATTCTGACTATGTGCCACTAATTTATTTTACTTTTGCAGATCCCAATAAATGACTTAAGATTCATCTTCTGTAGACCCCCAGTAAAACCAACGGCTGCCATAACACATCACGAACCTGGGCTACCGCCAGGCTGGACTAGACCTCCCACCAGACCTACTACTACCCGCCTGATCCATAGAATCTACGTAGAAAGTTCCACCCACCCCAAACGCAAGAATTCACTTTAGAATCTCAAGTTATAGACGTCTCATCTCCAGCTCCTGATGTGCCTGTGAAGAATGGTTACAATAGCGGCTTACCACCAGGTATGCATTCAACCATAGCGGTGGTGGATGAATTCGGTTTAGGATCTCAAATTATAAACGTCTCATCTCTAGCTCCTGATGCGCCTGTGAAGAACGACTACAATAGTGGTTTACCGCCAGGTATACATCCACCCATGGCGATGGTGGATGGCAATAATCCAAACAAAAATGCTGTAATCGATTGGATACTGGGACTGTTTGGTCAAAGCCCTAAACCAACACAACCGCCACCTATTGTTAATCCGATTAAGTGCAAGAAATGCAGTAAGTATAGTTGGTGATATTCTAAAGTTACCATTCGTCCCAATACCTCAGGATATATCGAAAAAAAAAAAAAAAACTGAAAAAGCATATAATAGATCTAAATGTATGCATTCTTATATAGAAAAATGCAAGTTGGCACCTTAAACTTGACTAAAAAAAAAACACCCCTTCAAAAAAGGAAAATAAGATAAACTGAGCGAACGGAAATTAGTCTCTGATTTTTTTATAAAATAACCATAATCAATATGTAATTACATTCTTTTTGAACGTGAGAGCTTAAGTAATTCCTAAGAAAAAATATAGTTTGCAATTTCAAAATTGGAAGTTAGTGAATAATAAATATTATTATTCAATATATAATAGCAATTCAACACGAATATACACTAAAGTTACCCTAATTTATAGCTAAAAAGGTTATAGTGCAATGATCGCGGTCATGACTGACTGCCGTCATGCTTAACTAGTCACTAATCCTAACTCCATCTAATCTACTACTTCTACTTAATAAACTATAAAGGCAAGAATTCAAGGGTCCTGAATCTGAATTCATTAAAATATGTTTGTTTTTATATATTTCCATACCTTCATAACAATTTAATTGTAGTGTTGCGTAGGCTTTCACGGCCGGAATCTACTGTAAAAAGTTTTTTGGGCTGTTGAGCCGTGTTTTGTGGAATTACTTCCGTACTGTTGTGTACTGATTGAACTAACTGAAATTGCAAAATGAATTTTTAAAATGACAAAAAAAAATTAAATTAGCTAGCTCAACGGATAAAATTTTAAAATTGAACAAAAGAACAATTAACCTCAGAGTTACCTTCGCGAATTAAAATTTGAATCTAACCACGAAAAGTCAATTGTGAGTGAATGAAATCAGACTTTCTTAAATACCCGAAAAATTGAAAAGGGTTTAAAATAAAAATAAAAGAACAGAATTTTCAACACAAAGATGCTAATTAACAATCAAATTTATTTCAAACACGGGTTAAATTACAAATTGCGCAGAAAAAAAAAAACCGTGAACTGAAGGTTCTGGCCTAAAATAAAACTGCACTTGACTCTAAATTAAAATAGGACAATGCTATTTCCTATGCAAAACAAAAGATTTGCTTGTTCAGGAAGATAATCCTAAATATTTCAATTTCAATCCACGTGGTTTCAAATTAAAATAAACTAAGTGTGGACAATTGCTAGAAATATGCAAAAATGAAAACTAAAATGCAAGTACAATGTTTCTACTCACCCAACCGAGGTGATTGATAATTAAAAATGAAACAGTAAAATTGAAAAACGGAAAAATTAACTCTTTAAACTATAATGAGAGAAAAAAAAATAAAATGTATCTTCCCAATAATAATTGATCTTATATCTATAATGTGCACACTTCAATATATTAATAATTATCACAATAAGAATTCCTTGATTGGCTATAATTTTTACAGGATTAAATTTCAAAATCAAATGAATTAGAAAATGGCAACAATGATAAACAAAAATACGTCTACTCACGTCAATAGTTGAACAAGGAACTCCCTAACAAAATTCTACAATTGTTTTTCTTATAAAAATCTCTCTCTCAAAATCGTACAACGCAGTCGTATAAACAATACGCCAACATTCAATAGAATCCGCATTAAAGCAACACTAGGGAACACTAGACAAATAAATGAATGGAATTAAATTAAAAAAACTTAACACTTAATTAATTAAATCATACAATAAACTCTTTAACTAAATTTATACAAACCAAACATAAAATTTGTGAAGAATTCTCGGTAAATTGATTCAGCTCGGAAGAAAGTAAACAAATCACAATATGCAACTCAAAATACACTCAGCGGAAAGTGGGTTGTCTAACCATAGCAGTACGTTTCGCTCACAACTGCGGTGAACATCTTCACCGGCGAGGTCAAAGTTTCCTTCGTGATGGCTCGTCGTTTAGTGATCCGACGCCATGGATGATGTCGTTATATACAGGATGAGTCAATAGTCCGATATTGGTCGATATTGACTTTAACATCTCTCATAAAAGATTTTTCAATGTGGTTTCATACCTGACGGAAGAAGCGCACGTTCTAAAAATATTTTCACGTTCACGGGGTGTATCAGTTTTCCAGGACCGTACTCAACTTAATTTTTTCAAATGAAACCATACTTATTTTTACAATACATATTTGTAACATTCACTACAGCAAATCAGCATGCTTAAAAAAATGTGTATGGTTTCATTTTAAAAAATTAAGCTTAGTACGATTCTGGAAAATTGATACACCCCGTGAAGGTGAAAATAATTTTAGAACGTGCACTTCTTTCCGTCATGTAGGATGACACATTGAAAAATCTTTTATGATAGATGTTAAAGTCAATATCGACCGATATCGGACTACTGACTCACCCTGTATAGTCGGTGCCTGTGTAACAGGCGTAACGGACGCTTCAGGCGTGAGAGACGCTTCCGATTGACCTTGGTCCGAGTGTGTTCTGTTTGTGGCACGAGCTTTAAACAAGATCTTGTTTAAAGTACGTGCTTCTTCTTTCCGGTTGAACTTATTTCCATGTTTGTGAATTTCTATGGATTCTCGGAAGATCCTTGTGTGGTAGTGCGAGGTGGTGGATAGTACTTTTGCGTTATCAAATTGGATGTTATGGTCGGCAGTTTGTAAGCGTGTTCTGCGATGGCCGACTTCTCAGCCTGTCAGCCGACAATTACGCTCGTGCTCCTTAATCCTGGTGTTGATGCTTCGTTTTGTCTTGCCTATGTAGACAGATCCACACGAACATGGTATCTGATGTACCCCTGTAGATGACAGAGGGTTCCTGGGGTCTTTTACGGAGCGTAGGACGTGCTTTATTTGCCCCGTCGATTTGAAAATGGTGTTCACGTCGTGTTTCTTTAGAAGTTTACTAACCCGGTCTGTTACATTTTTGAAGTAAGGCAAGAAACCGTAAACCTTAAGATCTTCTGCGCCTGTCTTGTTAAGTCTGCATGGCTCTCTCATCTCCTTCTCTGGAGTCCCCCGTTCGCAAGTAGGGCACGATCTAGGTGCGCTAGCTCCTGGGGCAGAACCCGAGGTTCACAGTTGCGTACTGCACGATCTCTTAGGGTCTTCATGACTCCCCTCTTCTGTCCGGTGGATGGTTGGAGTTCTTGTGCAAGTACCGGTCTGTGTGAATAGGTTTCCGGTACACTCTATGGCCAAGCGTTCCATCCCCATTTCTGCTGACTAACGCGTCCAGGAAGGGTAGGCCTCCAGCCGTTTCCCTCTCCATCGTGAACTGTATGCGTGGGTGAATGCTGTTTAAATGTTGGAAAAATTCCAACAGTGCGTCCTCTCCGTGGAGCCAAATAATGGACGTATCGTCCACATAACGGAACCAGTAGGAAGGTTTGTATCTGGATGTGCCCAGTGCTCGCTCTGGTCTCTAACTGCTCCATGTAATAATTCGCGATAACGGGAGTCAACGGGCTACCCATTGCCACTCCATCTAGCTGGTCATAGTGTTCCTAGTTCCTTTAAAAAGATGCTGTGCTCAGGACATGGTCGAAGAGTCGTACGACCTCTGGAGCGAACTTACTGCTAATGAGCTGCAGCATCTCTGGAATCGGAACCATGCTAATAAGGAAACTACATCAAAGCTCACTAGATGTCAGAGTGGAGAAGTTTGAACTCTGAGACTTTCTTGACAAAGTCATGTGAATCTTTTATGTTGGATGCCGTGTGCCCTATGTGTGGTTGTAAGAGGTTAGCCAAGTATTTGGCAAGGGCATAGGTCGGTGAACCGATCGCACTAACTATTGGCCGTAGCGGCGTGTTAGGCTTATGTATTTTTGGTAATCCGTACAGACGAGATGAACAAGCCTCAGATCTTATCAACTGTTTTTGGTCTTCCGGGAATTGACGAGTTCTTGATGAGTATGTTGGTCCTCCGTAGAACTGCGTTTGTGGGATCCTTAGTAAGTTTTCTGTATGTCGACGATCAAGCAAATCTCGGATCTTTCTTTTATAATCGGCGGTGTACCGGATGCTGGTATCATTGCCCTTGTCAGCCGGCAGGATGACAATGTCTTTGTTATGTTTTAGCTGTATAATAGCTTTCCTTTCCACCCCTGTGAGATTGCTTGTTGGTGGTTTTGCCCGTTGTAATATCCTGGCTGCTTCCCGCCGGATTTCTTCCGTGGCGTGCGTGTCCAGTTCACGTATTCCAGATTCGATGTTGGTAATTATATCCTCAACGGGTAGAGATTTCGGAGTGCCAACGAAATTGCCTCCTTTCCAAAGTACCGAAGTTTCAACTTCAGTTAACTGCTTTTCGTCAAGTTCACTACAATGCGAGGTGTGACAAGCTGTGGAGTCACAGTCTGTTGCTGTCAAGCAGTCAAATTTCCTCTTCTCGCGTTGAGCGTTAGTCAACATCCCAGATACTATAAAGTTGTGAGTGATGCTGTCCAAGAACTCCCAGTCTGTATCCCACATTCCATTGCTTAAAGACGAATGAAATTATGCATAGTTGTTTACGTCATTACCTAACTTTATATTGTCAACTTTATGGTTTTCTTCAAGCATATGTAAGGCTACACTAGATTTGTCAAACCTTCTAAATTTAAGATGAGCCAAATGCTCCTTGTAACGCGTTTTGATAGGTCTTTTAGTTTGCCCAATAAATGGTGGGGCTAAAATATTACAGCACCTCTCATAATTTGACCGGAACTAAAAATAAAGCGGGAAAACTTTCAAATTTGTAGTGACGTAAGTAATTAAAATCAATATTGTGAGTACCTTTTAATTCAGATGTACTGGAATTAAATCTTACTTACTTGCAATTGTGGGTGAAAACCCTTTTTAGGTAATATTGATTTGAATTAATTTATTGTTGTTGTTGTATGTATTTATAAGACCGCAACACTAGACGAAGAAATTTATTTATTTTTAACATTAATCATAAACATTATCATAACTTCGTGTATGAAATGTTTATTAGATCGCTACTAAGCATTGCCTATTCGATTCACTCAAATATTTAAAATCTCGGTATTTTTCACAAGTAGCTTATGCCTAAAATTATTTTAAATATGAGTTAGCTATTACAACAACGTTTCCCATTATTACCTTGCTGATGTAACATTGTAACTTAATTGCATTCACGTACACAACACTTCTTAAACAGTTAACTGTTGTTTATAACTAGCTACCGAGTTTCGGAAATATTATTGCTACTTAAACCAGCCTTACTAACCTAACCTAGTAATTCTAACACTTTTTATATCACGTCTATTTATTAAAGTTTATAAAATAAAAAAATATAATGCTAATCTAACAATAGAGGAAATACAAAAATAACAGAAGGTTAGAAATTACTAAAACTAACAGAAACATTCTCTTCTCAAATATGAGACACGCAAAGAAATGACAGAAGCGAAATTCGTAAACAAAGCTAAAAGAAATGCATGAAACTGGGAGCGGAAACTTAATGCTCTACTTTGTCGACAAGGTTGCGCGCCACCGACCTCGGCACACCGAACTACAACTAATCTGGCGGTACATTCAAATGGGTTATTTTATATACTTGTAATATTCAAAATTTCTGTTTAGATACATATATACTAAATATTTCATAACTGTAATAGTATAGTTTGTAATAACTATACTATTACAGTCATGAAATATTTGGTATATACACATACATATGATAAAATGTGGACATATAAATACCACACTGAAATAATATATAAAGATATTTTATTTATAAAAGTTATAGTATCTGAACAAAGTTATACACAACGACGTGACAGTGTTAGGGCAGTTAAATACAGCAGAATTAATGGGTCTTTGACATCGTGTATGCAAATATTATTTTTGTAAATTGTCAAGAGTTCGCGATTTTACGTCACTGACCTTTGTTCACAATAAATCGTTAATCACGTTAATACAATAAAAACAAATGCCACTGAGTTTCTATAATAATCGTAATGCGAATAAAATAACGCACAAAGTTTAATCAAAAACGAACTATAAAAAAAATTTTGAGGCTTTAAAATATTTGCATGTTGGTCTACCCATATCCTTCCAACCATTTATGATAAACACAGCGAAATCCCTCAACAACATTAGAAATTGTTGTTGTTGGTTTGACTCAACGCAGTTTAAGCGCAGGTGGATGAGGCGTTATAAATTATTTACAAATCAACGCCATATCGATAATGCAGCTTTCCAAATGCATACAGCGTACCGCAGGTTTGATCAAATATTATACCAGTATACATATGGTTAAAGAAATGTTCCACTGGCGTACTATAGGTGACACCACCAGCTTTTTCTATTGTTGTGCATTTGTAGTGGTAATAAATTTCCATAAGAGAATACTTGTGGTGCCATCTATAGTACGTCAGTGGAACATTCCTTTGACCATACCAAATACAATATAATATACTAGTATAATATTTGACCATATCTATACTGGTATAATATTTGGTTTGACTTATTGTCCCTTCTTATTGCATGTGTTTATGTAAATTCTTGCCAAAGGGCGCCAATAGTTAGAAATGAATGATAAATGATACGTAACAGAAATATTACTGCAGTTGAGCTGCTTAAACAAATAAAAAAAAAAAAATTGAAACATGTAATTCAATTAAACAATTATTTTTTTAAATATGTACAAAAAATTGCATATAGCCTTACAAATCGAATTCTATGCAACTTTTTCAAATATTTTTTTTTTTGAATATCACGTTATCTAACCTCACTTTTTGCAGATTCATGCCATATTTTTAAAATTTACCGCCATACTAGACATCAGATGACAGATTCCTAGACATGCACGGCCTTACCCCCAAAAAAATGTCATAAATAGAATTATACCTATTGACTCATTTAAAAAAATTATCTTTCAAATATTATGTGTTTCCAATTATCTTTTATTATTAAAAAAAAATGGCCCATATTGAATGTTCAGACAGGGCCTTTATAAGATAGGGCACCTTATGATATTGAATTTTATATGAATTTTTTCATACTATTTTTCAACATTTTTAGCTTGTGGTGTTAGTTATAAGTACAACAGGATCGTTGGAGGTGTTGAAACTACTGCGAATGCGTACCCTTGGATGGTTTATCTAACTTATTCCGGTCGTTTGTACATGTGGTGCATCAGTAATTAACAATAAATACCTTTTAACAGCAGCTCATTTGTGTTATGTGGTAAGATTATCTACAGTCTTCAAATCTTCTTTGCTATTTGAAAGCTTTTAAACTTCAGTTTCCCAAAGGAACGTTTGGCAGCTGTTTTCCTAGACCATGATAGATCCACTGCCTACGAAACTAAAACGTTCACCAGAAAAATAGCGAACGTACTAAAGCATGGAAGCTACGGAATCGGGGAACCTTCAACAATGACATAGCTTTGCTGCGATTGAATGAACCCTTGGATTTTGTGGTCTTTGTTAAACCAGTATGCCTGCCCCCTGTTGGAAGGAGTTTTACAGGATGTAAACGGTAAAATCTTGTGGAGGTATTCAGACGCCACACTACGGAACGAATCTATACGCTTTTTTCAACAATTAAAACAACTTCTTAGGCTTAGTAACTGGTTGGGGTGCTACCGAAGGAGCTGGACAGGTATCTAACGTCTTAAGAGAAGTAACGGTTCCTATTTTGTCGAACAACGATTGCAGAAAGACTGGATATGGAAGGAAGATAACCGATAACATGATTTGTGCTGGTTATCCTCAAGGAATGAAGGACGCTTGTCAAGTATATCGTCACTCTAATAAGAAATAAACAAAATAATTAAAATTTTCTTTATTATTATAGGGAGATAGCGGTGGTCCAATGCATATTGTCAACGGTTCATTTTACAGTATAGTAGGTAAGTAATGTTTTGGGCATACTGGTGCAACACTTTTTTTTTATATTGCTTAACAGGAGTGGTGTCTTGGGGTGAGGGTTGTGCCCAACCGAACTATCCAGGAGTTTACACTAGAGTCAATCGTTATATTACATGGATTAGCAGCAATACCAGAGATGCTTGCTACTGCTAGATTTTAAGATTCGTTAGAAAGACATATGATTAATTTATTGTGCTATTTTTTTTAGAAAAAATAAACATTGTGCTAAAAAGGGTTGATATATTTATTTCAAAATAAAAAAATTAAAGGGAGCGGAACAATCCCTTTAATAATCGAGAAATTTACTTGCAGATACCTTGAAAAACATGATTGTATGTGCTCAATAGAAATATATATATAAAGATTTGATTAATTCGGGACAATTCTTTCGGGAAACTTTAAGCCACTATACTATGAGATTCAAAATGATTCTCGTAATAAAAAAAACTGTTTTCCGGAAAAAATTATCTATACTTATTACCAATTTAATGAGCGAAGTTAGCTACATACAAATTTCATACATTAAATGAATTTTCTTGACATTTAGCGACATTGGCGTTCGTGTCGTAATATCTTTCGATTATTTATCTTATAATTTTTTTCAAATCGTTACCATTTGATCACGATAGGCGATTGGAATATTGTCATTGGTTTAATAACAATTTAAGGGACGATAACTTGCTAAACAAATCGTTTTTCTCGGATGAAGCCTGGTTTTATCCAACAGGCTATATCAATTCACAAAACTATCCTATCTGGTCTGCAGAAAATCCACACGAATTTCGAGAAACGCAATTGCATCCCATAAAAGTTGGAGTTTGGTTAGCTATGTCCAGGCAACGAATAATAGGGCGAATTTTCTTCGAGGAAACTGTAACAGCCCACCAACAGATGTTGGGATTGTTTATTGCAGAGTTACAAGAAAATGGGCTTGAAGCAGGTTATTTTCAGCACGATAATGCTCCAGTACATACTGCTCGACAAACCTGCCAATATCTTTAACGGTTTTTTGCTGACAGGGTCGTTAGAGCACAGAGATGGCCACCAAGATCGCCTGATCTAACCCCATTAGATTACTTCATGTTTAGCTATCTAAAAAATAAGATCTATAGAAACCCCATGCATACCATAGAAGAACTGAGAGATGCAGTTTTGTCACTTAATAATTATACTAATTGTATATTATAATTTAAAGTAATAAATAAATTTAGTTAAACACCAGTTAGTACTGAATTGCAAATCATAATTTAGTAAGTAAATTAATTACATTTCATTTTTACAATCAGAAACACCAATCCATAGTCGTTTATATAATGCGAGTTCAAATATAGGTTACGTGTGTAACACGTAGTTGATATTAGCATGCATATGTTTCACCTTACCAAGGATCTTCAGTGCTACTGATCAACCTAA
This sequence comes from Protaetia brevitarsis, assembly GCA_004143645.1. Taxonomy (NCBI): domain Eukaryota; kingdom Metazoa; phylum Arthropoda; class Insecta; order Coleoptera; family Scarabaeidae; genus Protaetia; species Protaetia brevitarsis. Next base: position 87,078 of record RXPK01004830.1, read on the forward strand.
TATATTATACGGAGAAATTGGTATATCCCGTCGATCTATGTCAAACTTTAAAGCCATAAGTAATGCATTTCATCGTGCAGCGAGAAACATTTGAGAAGATGAAAACTACTTTCTTGACATGTCAAAATAATAGTAACGGCAGGTACAGCATTTATCAATATGACGTTTGCATAAGTATGTGGCAACTGTATGAATATTTTACATTATTAGGATTCAAGTTCGCTCCGGGCCGATAGTATATATTCTTAATAAGTGCAAGAATAATTGAATGAGAATCGAAAGATTGAAATCTGATCATTAACCTGAAGAAGTGTACTTTTTCTACGCCTACTTCGCCCTTCGAAATATCAAGAAATAGCGACGAATGTGGATCTTTTCTTTTTCTACCCTCAAGCTGGAGTATTGCAAGAGTGCTGATTCCCTATTCAATAAGTTATTTCAATGTTTTTTCCTATATATGGTTTCGTATGCGTCTAACTCTTCCGGTGATCGTACATTTTTCACTAATTCAAGGTTTTCTATGTCGATTTTATGTCCGGTATCGCCTATATGTCGCGCAGCGCTAGATAAGTCAAGTCTACCAAATCGATAACATGCAATGTGTTCTTTGAATCTAGTTCCGATCGAACGATTTGTTTATCCAATATAAATTTTATCACACCGATTTTGTAAATGTCCTATCTTTCGTTGAGGTGAGGTTTATCTTTTAGGTAAGCAAATGTTCAAATTTTATTCTCACAAATGTTGCCTAAACTTTTTGAAATACGATGAAAGGGTAATTTAACAAACTTTTTGTCGCGATTGTCTTCCGAAGTTAAAGGCGTGCCACTTCTAACGTAATGTTTATATTGGGCTATCCTTACGCTCTGGGGTATATCTATAGAAGAGTAACCGTTATAGATGGTAATTGTTTGTTAAATCTCGTCTTATTAAGTGGGAATTTTATAAGTCTATTGATTATTAAATTAATGCGAGTTATTTCATGTTGTCCACAGTGATTAGAATCGGCCATTATGAATCTATTTGTATGAGTTTCTTTCCTATAGACATCTTGTTGCTCCAACCCCCCACAATTTGACGCGTCAATATTATTCGGTAAATCTCCAAAATCTGTTGCTGTCCAAATAAAGAAAAAGTCAATCTAGTACTGTTTCATGGCCTACCACGTCTTAAGGAAGCATAAAAGATCACGTCTAGAATACTCTGTACACGCAGAGATCAGAGTGAAAATGTATCTGAACTTTTAAATTGGTATCGGGGACAGTAGAACAAATACAAAAGGCAAGGAATAAAAAATCAGCAGTTACAAATATAATAAGTTACATAAAGAAATCATTTCAAGTAAAAAGTATAATAAAATATAGCGCCATAAAGTGTGTCCGAAATGACAATTAAATAACAAATAAATTTATCTCACAATTCTCGATATATATTCAAAATATCAAAATACAATTTACAAGATATTGAATAAATAGGTATTGATTAAAGTTTTAATTGTACAATCTGTAGTAACGACAATTTAGCAAAATTATTATAGACAGAAGAGACCAAAAATCGAGCGCATGGTACTGTCCGGCAAAAATCAGGTGGATGAAGTGTGCTTCAATAAAGTCCAGGAAATTGGGCAATTCTGTTTATGTTTTGTTGTAATGTAGGAAACTTTACTCGTCGTAATGACAGAGTTATGGTGCTGTTTGTGGTGAAATTTGCAATTTCCAGAATTTCGTTATTGTTTTGATGGAGTTTCAACGGCCAGTATCGGAAGTGATCAGTAATTATTTACAATTACACTTTTTTGTGCTTATTAATTGATATGTATTGCAATGTATTTTCTATAGTGCGTTATTGTTTATTTCAAATATTTATATGTTATATATAACTAACCAGAAAATGTCCCAAAGGGCAAGATGGTGCTATTGGTAGGGGCAACATGGGACATCACTATCTTACTCTCAGTCTGGTCCGTTATGCCTGGATATAGTTGATATTTAAATATAGTATTAAATCGTTTTCATTTTTGCCAAAGGGTTGTCGCGGTACAGAGAGAGACGAGGAATGATATAGTACTCACAAACAACGCTAGAAAGAAAAGTGAAGAAGCGCGTTCAGCTTGCTGACCTCTGCAACCTAAAAAATCATTAGGCTAAAAACACTTTTTCCTAGAAGACGAGACACAGCTAGTCACATATTTGAAAAAATTGAATTGGGTCTCTCAGGATTCAAACATGAAGATTTAAGAAACCTTGCCTATCGTGGTCTGAAAAATTGGGGAAAGTTCATTGTTGAAGAACGCAAAATTACAGGAAAAGAATGGCTGATAGGATTTGTGGAGATCTGATCCGGACTTATCAATTTAGAAACTCGGAAAAGCAAGAGCTGCAAGAGCCATGGCTTTAACAGATAGCGGCAAAAATAAGTTTTTGATTTGCTTGGCAAAGCTTTGGATAAGCAAAAATTTACCGCAGACAAAATTTGGAATTGTGCTGAGACCGGTGTATCAATTGCACCAAAAATCAAGCGCCCTTAACTTCGGCAGAACAGGGAGGTACTGTTATCATTGATGTATGTTTTAGTGCAGCAGAAGCTTATTTACCCTCCAATGCGTGTATTTCCATGAGCTAGAATGAATATATAGCTTATGAATAATTGTTCTACAAGAGCAGGGGCTGAAGTTCATAGAAGTGGTTGGATACAAACAAACATCTATTCCTGATTTGAGAAATTCGTAGATCTAGTAGGAGCCTCGTAGAGAATCGCGGTTTTACGTGCTGGCGTACTATCAGATGTATACTATGTTAAAGTCATGGACTGTCTTGTTGACTGCTGTCTCATTAGACTCATCGCTTCCAGGCTCTTGATGATAGCTTCATGAACTCTAGCTACGGTTCCTAAATGTTCAGTTATTGATGGAGTCTCCATTATGCTCTCTCAAAGACATAGTGCCTGTTTCTCATGTTAGGAATAAAGTACAGGTTAGATCAAAGCGTAACAAGGGAAAGCCAACAATCCGTACAAGCACTACATATAAAAATCTGCTACAAAAAATAGAAGTCTGGAGAATCCCTAAGGCAACTAGAAGTGCTGAGGGAAAGTTAAAGGGAAAAAAAAATATTACAAGGAAGAAAACAGAAGAGACCAATAAGCCGAATTTTGTAAGAAAAGCAAAGAGATAGATTTTTAGAAAACGTCAAGGAAACAATCAAGTTCTTCTATTGAGGAAGATGACGCTCAATGTTAGTATTGTAAGGGGAAATATGGATACAATGCCATGGATGGTGAGGTTGGGTACATAGAAGGTGTGCGAATAATGTGGATGAATTCGTCTTCTATTGTATCAATTGTAAAGATTAAGTTTAATATTCTTATCGTTATTGTATTTTTTTTATTTTAATTAGTTTCCCTTCAAAGAGTTTTAGCTTTGTTCCTGCATTTTTTTTAAGAATAAAATCTATTTCTTTACATATTACCCAGATTTATGTTACAACCCATTCTTAACTCACCTGGAACCCCATCATGGGGGCAAGATGGTGTGTTTACATATTTCTTTTCATAATTTTCTCACAACATCAGGAGTACCTATCGAAAAATTTTAAATACATCCAGCAGCAGGTAAATGTTTAAAGATTACAACAAGCCTGCTTAGAGCCTTGCATATCAATTTGCAATCCTGATGCAGTGTTCTAAATCTTAGTGTTCCCATCTTGCCCCACCTTCCCCTGTATGCATTTTCTTCTCCCTGTCCCCTATCATGGCGTAATTTATTCTTGCATTCAAACGCGTCTAACTTGAAAACTATTACATTTAGGCATTTAACTCTGGTATAATTTTACACCAGTTTTCAACATACAATGCATACAGTAAACTATTAGAATAAAGACATATGAAAAAAATCATTTTTTGAGTAACGTATAATTAATGTACTCCGCTAATAACTATAATAATTCAGAGAATTTTTTCTCAAGAAAAATTATTGCTGTTATTAGCAGAAATAAATTAACTCGCTAATTTTTAACTTAAAAGTTTGCAATGTTTGCACGCGTTATTATTTAAAATCAGACCTATATACAGTATTCGATGCCAAATACATGATTACAACCGATTTCTGAAATTCGATCAAATAAGACAACGTGTCGTTCCGTGTTATTGTAACATCCTATACAGGTGTATCAGATATAGAGGTAATATAAAATATGTACAGCTTGTGATCGTATACGATCAAGAAGTCTTAAGCATAGGTGTTATCTGTAGCATAACGAGAAAAAAATATTTTGTAAATCCGTGGGCTAGATCCGCACCTTTGCCAACATAAATCCTGTCCGAGTATACCCCCACATACCACTATCATTCAGCCATTACGCTGTTAGTTTGTTGGATTGGCGCTTGGAGTGCAGTGTAAAGGAATTGACATATGCTGTTATTTCGCGGAAGTTGGGAGAAATCAAATGCACGATAGATTTATTTTCGCGCACATCATAGTAAAAAGGGTGTTTGCAAATTTCTGTATCTACATTTATTTCTGTGTTATTCGATTCAATTTATTTTGCGTTATTTGATTAAATAAAGCAAAAGAAATAACTCAATTCATGTGGTACCTTATAACAACAACTCTCGATTCACAAAGCAAAGAAAATATTACGTTTTTTTAACTATGAAGCCATATCGGTGACTCGAACCTCTTATCAGATATTAAAATTTAAACTTTGAGCTTACGTAGAATGCTCTTAACAAATAAGGATTTTATTTTATAAAAAGGAAAAAAATTAAATGCCTCAGTTTGCTATTTTTAACGGGGCACACTGGTCGATTTATTTTTCAGAATGACGTTAATGAATTTACGGCATACCATTAGAATAATACTAAATGAGTGCAATGTATTTATACATATACCACGTTTAGCGGTGCTTAGTGTGTTTCCTTGCAGCAGGCCCGACTAAAGAATTTTGGCTCTAAATTTTACTTTTTTTATTTTTTTAATATGAAATCGGTTTTCGGTGGGTTTTGCTTTATATGTCGTGTAGTTACACCAAGGAAAATTTACTTTTTATTTTATGCACCCTGTATAAATGCTATATTAACCGAAACGCTACATAACGCTGCAAGCCTCCGTTGAAACGTTTTTTGTATCTTCATCTTTAAAAGTTATTTGGGATAAACGGAAATTCAAAGTGAATTGTACCCTTGAAACCTATTTTAAATGTTTAATCACCCCTTAAAAGTAAAATCACAAAAGCCTGATAATTAAACTATTACATTACAATCCCATTATTTCCAAAACTACTTAATATTTTATAACTAAACTTAAATTAGATATATTAACAGCTAGGTTTATGATACGACATAATTATATTAAAACTGACTTTTCAACAAAGAAAATAACTTTGTGTATCATACATATCTAGTTTTATGCACTTGAAGATCTATTTGAATTTTAATTAGGAAAGCAATATTTATTTTAATGTGCTACGCAACCTCTGGGTCAGTTTCTTTCATCAAATTAACAAAAGAAAGTCTTAGTTCGTTTTGGCAACACATTATCTTACTAATTATAATATTCACACACAAAAAACTCGAAGCGTGTTCACAATAGGCAATACATAGAGAACGACCGCACCTATCTCTAAAGTGAACCCGTGGCTATGGCAACATAAGTCGCTAAACACTCCGGATCGTATTTAAATACACATCACTACGTATTGTTTTGGACGGATCGAGATAGCTGAGAGCATGTTAAAAGACATTTACGAAATAACAAGGTCATTACCAACCTGTACACCTTTAATCACGCGACGGATCTATCAACATACCTGTGCTTGAAACACCTCCATATAATACATACATTAAAAGGTACCTGGATTTCCGAGAAGCAATGTTTACAGGATTACACTGACACGGAGTCGGATAATGAGAAAAGGAGATAAAGAAAATTATTGTGCATCGGTGTGCACCTCATAAATTTGGTTATGACAGAGAGTTAATGATGAACTGCAGAAGAAATCAATGATGGTACATTTCAAATAGTATGAGCAGACGCAACTTAATGTAATATTCACTAGTGACCATACTTATTGTACAACACTGCTGCTATATAAAGTTTGCAATTAATAGTATTCTTCTTTTATTTTTTTGCTTTCTCTATGACAAACCCGCAAAAACCTCCAATCAGTCTTCAGTTCTAACATTTCTGCAATATCTTGTGGAATCTTTTTCATTATACACTCATTTCTTCCTACATCTCACGGACGGCGCACCCAAATTTTTATAGTTTTGCAGCAAATTAGCCATACATATCTTGTAGTTTCATCTTTCGATTTCCTTTTGATTAAAATGTTTGCAAACATTTTCAAAGGAAGTCCATGCTGCCAGCTCTAAATCATTCATGGTACGTTCAAAATTTTCATATTTACACAACTTCCTAACTTGTGGAACAATAAATTCTCCTTGGCAAAATTTCGCATCAGATAGCTTTCGGAAACTTATCCCTTAAGTTATTAAAAACAGTTAGCCTTCTTTTTCAGTGCTTCCAAACTTAATCGATCCCAATTGAGTTTCTCATTAGAAGAATGCGAATGCTGGAAACGCGTCAGTTCAGCGAATTTTAAAAACGCATAAGTATATCCCATTTAAGTGCCAAACCTCACAAACAATACAACCAGGAGATTCGAATAGGAGGTTAGCTTTCTGTGAATGGTTTATTATTTTTTGATGAAAATTGAAGAGCACAATGTATCTTATGAGTAATGGACACAAATTTCTCCCATTAGAGGAATGTTTAATAAAGAATGAACACTAGTGGTTGCAGAAAATTTGTATATAATGCGTCCACATGCTGCACAAGTTCGATATAGTTTAGTGTCTGTCGGATTAATTCGTTCGACAGTCGTTGTCCAGTGTTCTCAATGGTACTTACAGGAGAGATATTTGAATTTATTCGTACCGTTCTAGAGGATTGCTTGAAGCTCAATACAGATCCACCAAAATTGTAATTTCAGCGGGACGGTGTCCACTGCTGCGACACACTGCTGCATAGTTCACAACTACCTGACTCATTTTTACGGGTAAGTGGATGGTACAAATGGCCAGTCGATAGCCAGCACACTCTCCTTACTTTCACCTTTAACTTTTTTATAATAATGTTAGGTAAGTTTTCGCAATTGGATAGGGACAATCTTAGAGCTACCCAGAGTGTATCAAGCGGGACGAAAATGTATTAAGGGCATTCTGACGCTTTTAATGAGATTCTTCTCCAGGAGATGCCGGATCTTTTTCGCTGTTTTTAGACATACAATCAAAATATTTTTAAATTTTGTAAGAGATTGTTTTGAAAACAGTTTGCCCAACGTTTTATTTTTTTTAATTTCTCTTTTTTATTTTGTTTGTTCTATTGGCTTCAAAAA
>RXPK01004831.1:0-26899 GCA_004143645.1 Protaetia brevitarsis
GATTGATTGTTTACAAAACGAAAAGAATGGCGTATTGGAATCCCCTACAGGTACAGGCAAAACTTTATCGTTATTATGTTCATCACTGGCTTGGCTCTCCATGAAGAAAGCACAATGCAACTCCAAAATCAGTCCGTAGAAATGAGTGAAGCTAGTGAATTTATCAGATCATTAAACTATGACTTAAATAAAGGAATAGGGAATAGTGCAAAACAGAGTCATGGATTTTTAACTGTTCCGACAATTATTTATGCATCTAGGACACATTCTCAACTAACCCAAGCTATGCAAGAATTGAAGAGAACTGCATATAGTCATATGAAAGCTACAATAATAGGTTCCCGTGATCAAATGTGTATACATCCAGAGGTCATGCGAGAACAGCAAAGTGTTGCCAAAGTGTGTTGTTTTTTATTAGAAAGGTCTTCTAAAATAAATCTATTTTACCATTATTTCAGATTAATATGTGTCGTTTAAAACTGTTGAACAAATCATGCCAATTTTACAATCGTGTTGAAGGGAAGAAGAGAGACCCTGCAGTAAAAGAGTGGTAGATATGGAAAGACTTATTAATGTAGGAACAAACACATAATTGGTTCATATTATATGCAAAGAACGAAAAACAAGAATCAGATATCGTTTTTATGCCCTATAATTATCTTTTGGATCCCAAAGCTAAAAGAGCATTAGGTAAGAATATTACCAGTCTTATTGGTGAAAATTAGTAGTCTTACATTTAAAATTTTAGGGATTGAGTTATCAAACAATATTGTTATATTAGATGAAGCACATAATATTGAAAAAATGTGCGAAGACTCGGCCTCAATGCAAATTAAAAGTACTGATATTGCATTGTGTATTGAAGAGGTGTCTGAAGTTATGAGAGCAATGAGTAATGATAGCTTAGGTTTTATAGATGAGAGTATACCGAGAGATTTTAGCGAAAAGGAATTATGTGATCTTAAACAAATGTTGCTAAATTTTGAAACAGTAATAGATGAAATTGAAATTAAGGAAGATTCCGAATTAACTACATTCGATGGGAGCTATATTTTTGAAATATTAGGAAAAGCTGGGGTACGATATATTTAAATATGCTATTCCATATATATATATTGTTCGGCTTATTCCATTTGGCAATTTTCGAGTAGTAATTTTTCATTTTGATAACTCACTCCACTTAAGGGAAACCCATACCAGAAAATAGTAAAAAAAAGCAGTTTTTTTTTCTTTAAAGATTCTTTAGGTTCTCCTGGACGGTGTTATTATTATATATTGAATATTATATATATATATTATGTACTACTTTTATTTTTTATCATCTAAATGTTCATATTTTGCGAAAGTATTGGTGTTCTTACAACACACGTGATATTGTCAAAGAATTTTAAAAATGCTTTAAAGCACATAAAGTTATATTTATGTTGAACACAACAGCCTTGATATTTATTGGAAATATGATCTTACAAAATTCGAAACAAAGAGAATTCTCATCAATATTGCAATGAAAGTCAGTGAAGTAGTGCCCTGAAATTCGCTCTGTTGGGTAGACCTATTTTATTTTTATTCATTCTGTTTTCTTTTTTTATTTTTAATAATTGAAATTAGATAAGCGATTGATCTATTATTAAGAGTGCGAATTTATTAATTTATTCCTACTCGAAAAGAAAAAGAGACATCTGGAAGAATACTTTACTAAAGTTTCACCCCATTATAACAATATTTCTATTTAATATTTTTTAGCGAGATGTCATCAAAATGTTGAGATCTCTTCAATTATAAAAACATCCCCGCTAGTCTTCTTTGTCCATATCTCCAGTATACTTTCCTATACCAGCTGCTCAATTTTTTTTTACAATTTTTGTTTATCATTTCTGCAGATATACAACTTTCTCCAGATACACTACATCCTTAGTCTGAACAATTTCTTGTATGGTTCACAATAGCTTCTTACATATACCATATGTTTTTCTCTGAGCACTTACTCAATATTTGAGCGCTCGCATGTGCGGCATTTACACCGCTTTCTTTTTAGATTTTATTTTAACTGTAAATGAAAACAACAAGGCGGCAAGGCTTATATTTATTTAAAAAGGCATGAGCACTAGAAAGTTAAAATATTTAATCAGTGGTTGTGGTCTATCCTGTATATCTCGCAGCAATTGGTGGAATGCATAAAACGTAGTAGATGCTTATGCTGCAAGTATGTACAACATTTCTGAAGTTTGTATTAGATTAACGAAGCATTTACTACTCCCTGAAGCATATGCTACTATGTGCGTGTTACATAGAAGAAGGTACTACGCTTTGGAAGTATCTAGTAGTTTAGTAGCATTTACTCCAGTTTAAGTGAAGTTGGTGCATGGGAAACTTTAGCCACTGCAAATTGAGGTCGGCGCTACACTCGGCGTAATTCCGGTGGCGTAAATTCGGCCGCGTAATTGGCGCTTACCGCCGCCACACTTGTCGGAAATTTAGGTGCGTAAATTTCGTTCACTTGAAATTAACATGGACGAATTTTCCGCTTAATGTGGCAATTTTTGCGTTTTCGCATTAAAAATATACACTATAAGGTGATGCGCGAATTACGCGACGGAATTACGTCGAGTGTGGCGAAGACTTTACTTTTAAATGTATATTTTTGATACAAAAACGCTAAAACATGTCACATTAAGCGAAAATTACATCCATGTTAATTTCAAGGAACGATATTCCCGCAGTGAAATTTCCCTCAAGTGTAGCGCCGGCTTAAGTGTTTTTTTTTAAATCGCTGCTTTCATAGTAGAAAAGTATATAAACAAAAGACGAGGTACAGTTTCCGACATTAATATTTAGCACCATCAAAGAGCCGAGCCATTCGTTCGAGTGCTAAGTAATAATGTTGGGAGCTGTACATTAATGAGATATATCGTAAATTATTTAGGTAATTATCATAAATTGTGCGGTTTCATGATATCTATATATGTATAATTTGTATAAAATCCAGTTACTTTTTTAATTTGATATTTCACATTCAGCAGAGAAAATGTAGAGTGGCTTGTAAATTATTTTCTTAATGATCATAATGATCCCGTAAAAATAGAAGATGGATCGTTGTCACCTACGCGAAAAATGAAGTCTTTTTGAGAAGCTTAGGTGATCCTAGTAAAGTAATTGTTAAAATATGGAAGGTGTAAATAGAGTTTAATAACACGTTTGTTGTAACACGTGACGCGCACGCCACAAGACAGTAAATACTTCAAGTCAGTAGTAGATACTTCTGTTGTGCTATACACTGGAGTATGTTCATCTCGGGTGAAGCAGATTCTTCTATGTAAAAGTAAATGCTACGAAGTAGATGCCTTTTAGTGAAGCAATAGCATCTACGTTTTATGCATTTCACCAAATGTTTCTTAACTCCTCCTTTTACTACTTCGTTTCTTCTCACAAACGATGCTCATGTCTTTTTGTTCTTTTTTACTTTTGTTTTGTGATAACCAAGCTCCGTAAAGCGTTTCTAAGGATCTTTCCTAAAACCCAAGTTCAAATCTCAGTTTGGTCAATCGTGATGACTGGTTTGGTCTGAAGCCATCATGATTAGTAGGGAGATTTGCGTGAGTAAGGGTGACTAATAGGTCAACCCCGGCGGAGTTAGGTCTCTGACTCCCATCATATCCTACCAGATATTGTTTCATTTGGTAGGGCAAGCGGCAGCAGCACATCTACCACCTTTCTTTGTTCTCTATAATCATTCTTATAGCGTTATAAGCTCTACTTCAGGTTTCTTCCATGGCTGTTAAGTATTTTCTCAGGCTCGTTTCACTAAAGATTTGCTTGCTGACTGGGGTAAGTTTCTCTTGTTACTTGCGATCTGTCGCATACAAGGAGGGTATGTGTTACATCGTCTGGTTTTCCATAGTATAAGCAGCTGTCTGTTTCTGTTCTTTTTCGCTGGTGTAGATACTGACGAAAACATCCGTGTTTTGATAGTGCTTGCGTCAAGAAGTAGTCTACCTTCCCGAAGGATCGATTCACCCAGCTCCGCATGTTCGGTATGAGTCTGTACGTCCATCGTCCATACTTGCCCCCTGCCCATCGTTTGACATTCCGTCATCAGGTTTTCTCTGGCATTCTTGCTTTTCTGCTCTGTATATCTTCTTTCACTCTTATTAATTAGTAAGTCTATCGGGGGTCACACTACAAACCCTGATGGCCATCAATCGCTGTATCCTGGTTAGTTTACCGGTTAAGATTTTACTTTCCGTTACACTGTGGCAAACCGGCGCTGCGCATTTGATCTGCGAGCTTACAACACTCGGCAATACCCGTTGCTTTGTTGATCGTGGGCCTCCCACATTTGGCATGAGTCTAGCTAATGCTGCTACAGTCTTTTCTGCCTTCTCGAGGGTCTTCGTCACATGGTCCGCAAACTTCAGTTTCTGATCCAACTATACTCCTAGGTATTTAATGGACTTATTTGGGGCGATCATTATCTCTTGGACTCGCTTTTTTTTTGTAAGAAGCACGGCTTCTGTTTTTGTGGTGCTGATTGTAGTCCACGCTACTGTACCCAGTGTTCGCCTTTTCCATCATGCTGGTTTCATCTTTAGCTGTGACCACTATGGCGATATCATCTGCAAACCCAAGCGAGGCCGTTTGCGGTGATAACTTCATCCTCAAAAGACCGTCATACATTACGTTCCATAGGGTTGGTCCTAGCACTGATCCCTGGGAAACTCCACTAGTGACTTCTATTGTTTTCGTCGTACCTTCCGCCGCCATTGTTATTATCCTTTGCGAAAGATAAGACGCTATGACATTCCACAAGCTTCTATCTATTTTTCTTCCTTTTAGTTCTTCCAGAATTATGCTCCACGAGACATTGTTAAAGGCGTTTCTTACATCTAGTGTTATAACTGCGCACAATCTCCGAAACCTCCAGGAATAATTCCCACCCGCTTTTCCTAGTTGGATCACTTTCTGTATTGTGTCTATTGTTTGTTGACCTTCCCTAAACACACATATATATATACATAACCTTTGTTTGCTTCTCTTAGGAGCACCAACTTGGCATGCTTCTAGATGGTCGGAAAGTCTGCATTTCTGGCAAGTTCGTTACTTATATATTTGCAGCACATAATCTGGCTTGTTTAATGCGCCCATTTTCCGGATGATGGTATGTTTTCTGCTCCTGGTGGCTTGTTAGTCTTCATTCTATTTGCTACGAGGTGCAATTCCTCTACCGCAAATTTGCGGAAAGTGGTATTCCTCTCCACTGCCCACTCCTGCAGCGAATGGGAAGGAAAAAGATGCCGTACTGTTCTTTGCACTGTTGCCATATACATTTGCGGTCTTGGCGGGTGCCCAATCATATTTCTCATAACTTATAGCCATCGTCACATGTATCACTTTCTACGGTCGCACACTATAACTTCCAACTCTTCCTTTTGGCAGCTTTAATAGTATTTCTAAGTTTCTTCTGTATATAATAATATATACAGGTTTTTCTAATTTTCGTTTCTTCGGTATGGTACTATCGCACATTTCTGTTAGAGCACGGGTAAAATCTTTGGCTGTCATCGGGTATTTTTCTTCCGCGATTTCCTCTATTTCGTGGTGTAGCTTCCCCTTATCTAGTTTTCTTATTTACTACCCTTCTACTTGCCAATCTCTCGTGTTTTGTCTGTTCCTTTCCTTTTCCATTTCGAAAATAATAAAATAATATAATTCTGGTCATTCAGCGACTCAATATCGCTAACCTCCCATCTACACACTTGCCCTAGTATTCCTGGTGTTACCATTGTAATGTCGATTATAGAGAAAAGTTCCGCTGGAAAAGTCGCACACCTACCACCTAATATATACGCCACCTACCGTGGGAAATGAGTGGGGGTTATTTTACCCTCCTTGAACTATTTCTGCTAGATTTCACTAATAAGCATCTTATTCATTATCCTTTTTTATCTATTTTTCGTAGCATTTATTGCTGAACGATTTCTTTTGTTTCTTCTACAATCTCTTTATTTTCCATTTACACATCTCGAAACTATTCCTAACCAGTATTTATCAATTTTAGCCCTAGTCTGATAACTTCGCGTAATTTATTCCTCTCAACAACCCACAAGTATTTAAAACTTTGCAATATGTCAAATAAAGTGTTTTAATTAAATTTTAGATTACGGAGAGCAATTACACTCTTTTCATATTCACAATAGAGAAAATTATACAGTTTCTAACAGCAGTGAGTACCGGACCTTTTCAAAGGAGGGGAAATGGTTTGCAGTTGTTGGAAGATCTCTTACGGATTTCATTTACCAGCGTGTCATCTGAGTTCAGAGAAAAGATAAAGAAATGCTATAAGGTTTGTCACCACTGATAAATAGGAGCCAAATTTAAATCAGGTGTGTTAGGTGCATGTGACTCAGGATGAACCAAAGCAGAAAACTGTAGATGGATGGTTACCAAAAGTTCCAAATAAAAAGAATGGTCGTGTTGTTAGCTATTGGTGTTTTAGTCCCGGTTTTGGGTATGAGATTATGACAAATTACGGTCATTTTATTAACTGTTGAAGTATGATTTTAGAATGAGTGCATTATTAAGGCAAGGTGTTAAATGTGTTATACTGACCAGTGGTACTTTAGCACCCTTACAGCCACTTATCTCAGAGTTGGAGATGAAAATTGACGTTACTCTCGAAAATCCCCATATTATTAATAAGAGTCAAGTGTGCGTTAAAATACTTACGAAAGGACCTGATAACGAATTATTAAACTGTTCATACAGGAATAGGTAGCAAACATACAGATTCATTTGCTGCTACTATAAATGTTCTTTCTACAGAAATAACCCTAAATTTCTTTCATCTCTTGGCCGTACTATCTTGAATACGTGCAGAATGATACCAGGAGGGCTACTTATTTTTTTCCCATCATATCCAATATTGAGAAACTGTCAAGAGCATTGGCAACAGGAAGGTACTTGGAGTGGTATTAATACAATTAAGGTAAATTTAGTTTTTAATAGCAAAATGACATGATTACTTCTTAGCATCTACATTTAGACAATATTTATTGAACCACGAGATAAAGAGTCGTTCGTAAGTGTAATGAACGACTACTACAAGAAAATTCAAGAGCCCGATTCAAAAGGAGCTATTTTTATGGGAGTATGCAGGGGAAAGGTGTCTGAAGGATTAGATTTTGCCGATATGAACGGTAGAGGTGTCATGATTATAGGTTTGCCGTATCCACCTGTGAAAGAACCGAAAATTATTTTAAAGAAGAGATACTTAGATATATGCAACGCCACCGACAAACATGTAAGAAATATAAATGTGATTATATTTCTTTAAAAAATACGTAAAAATATAATTAGTATTTAAGGGGAGAGGATTGGTATAATTTAGAAGCAGTGAGAGCGGTAAATCAGGCTATAGGCAGGGTTATTAGGCACAAACACGATTACGGCGCTATTTTGCTGCTAGATAGCCGATTCAATGGCCAAGTAATAAAATCAAAATTATCCAAGTGGTTGAGGAATCGAATAGAGGTCGCTCCCAATTTTGGAAGTGTAATTAGAGACATGAAAGCATTTTTTAAGAACGCCGAAGATACTGTAACTAAATATGTAAAACTTACGAAATTTGACTTATTTTTATCTAATTACTTATAGTTACCGTCACCAGTTTCCAAACCAAGAAAGGTGACGATTAATTCTCAAGCACCCCAAAATGGAGCAATGGAATTTAATACTTCAAACGTTTATAAACCAGGTCTCTTTAATTTCTCCTCCCCGTTACCGTCGCATACAAGAATAAACGATGCACCAAATTTGGTTCATATTCACAAACGTAACCCAGAGAATGCTCAACAAAATCCGCCTAAAAGAAAGCGAATAATAATTCAGAAAAACAGCACAGAAACTGAGAGTAATAAAACGCTGTTGAATACATCTACCAAAGAATACATCGCAATGGTATTTATAGTAATTGTTGGATATTTGTTTTATCTCAAATACGTGTCGTAGGTGCAAGAATCTCTAGAACCAGAAGATTTTCAATTGTTTTTAAACGGTATACGGACGTATCATGCGAGTAGCAATTTTGAAGATCTTACGCAAACTTTGGATAAAATATTTTTAAACAAACCAACTCTGACTTATATCATCCAGGGACTATCAGAATATATAAAGGCTGTGCACCAAACGAACTTTGAAGAGTATTGGGCGAAAATAAGATAATACATATTGAACAAATTATATATTTATATTATTGTGTCATTATTTTATATAACGGAATAAAACTTGAGCAAATAGTGTTATTTATATATTTTACAACAAAAAAAATATATATATTCTGTTTAAATTAATATTATTCTGTTAAAGTTGTGGAAGGGCCAACCCATATTTTATACAATCAAATTTAAGTTTCCCGCTATTACTTTCAGTAAGTTCAACTAAAAGGTATTAAAATAATGTTCTATAATTTCATATTTTTTAATATGAGGAATTACTAAAAGTAAAAAAAAAAGTTGGGAAAAATTTGAATTTTACTTGAGGTTGATCAGGACAAGATTTCACAGAAGAAAATTTTACAATGTATGCAGTATTTCTGGGTAAATTTAATATTCATTCATTTTAAATTTATTTTTTGTATTATATTTGCTTCATGTTACAATGGTTGACATAATGATTTTATGCACTATTTTTTTTGTCTAAAATTGTATATTAATAATTATCCTCCCCAAAATACTAAAATAAAATATACAGAATATAATATAAAATGCAAAAAGAACAAATTTATCGCTTAGCTCAAGCCATTGTTTATATAATATATATAAACAATGCTCAAGTTGGCTCAATCAGAAGTTAAAAGTGACAAAAACTATAAGCTCGTATAATGGGAAGATATATGTAACAGAACACCAAAAATTTAAATGTATTTACGGAGCAGATAATCAAAATATTAAGTTAAAATTATTTTATTATTGAAAAAAAAATATAATTCCTGATGGTATATGTTGGTAGTGTGTAGTGAGCAACCTCGTGTATTCTAGTTGAAAAGTTGGTGACATTGTGTCGGCATAATAACCTTAAAATTTTATTTGAGGATATTAAATTTATATATTCACTCTTTAATAATTTTAAACAATGTTTACTAGGAAAGTAAGTGGATTTATAGTTTATAATAATAATAATAATAAGATCTGCATACATATACCAAATTAAAGATTTTAATATCAAGTGTTTTACCTACTTGCAGCTTATTGAAGGCATAAGCATACAGGCTAATTCTGTAAAAAATATATGTCGTACTAGTATTATTAGGTCGAACAAAACAGCTACAACCGCACAGGAACCACCGCGTATTGAAAAAAGTATATTTGCTTGGTATAAATCAATTTCCTATTATAATCATACATATTTTCGCAGCAATAAACAATGTACAATTGTTAGGGCGCGTAGGAGCCAATCCTCAACTAAAGGGATCGAATGATCATCCCGTAGCTGTTTTCTCAGTTGCTACTCACACTAACTACAGGTATGATAGTGGGGAGTTTTTGCAGAGGACTGAATGGCACCGTGTTATTTGTTTTAAACCCGGGTTTACGAGAAACAGTAATGAATTATTTGCGTAAAGGACAAAGGGTTCATGTTAGTGGTAAGATTACATATGGCGAAGTGAAAGGAGAAGACGGAAGGCAAAGATCTACTACTTCCATACAGGCTGATGATATTATTTTCTTTCATGCCAATGCCGGTGATAATGAATTTCAATCCTAATTAGAAATCTCAACTATAATTTTAAGATAACTAGGTTTTATGTATTCTATATTTTTACATTGTAGTAACTTTGATAAAATATATAAATATTATGTGAAAAACATGGATTATTCATTTAGTTTTTAGAACTTATTAATATGGATTAATGAAAATTAAAACAGAAGGTACCTATTTTTCTTGTTTGAACACTAATAGCCACATTTAAATTTGCTGCTACAATTTTTAGTGAATTCAACGTAAAGGCGTTAAAATAACTATTAATGTAGTACAAAATGGTGGGTAATTTGGTGTTTCAACGTTGAACTTACTGAGAATAATTGCGGGAAATTTAAATTTGGCTATTAGGGAAATGACGCGGTAAATCCTTAAGGTTTGATTGGCTGTTTGTACGTGATGTTTTGTCGCTAATTCTTTTGTGTAAAGTATATATTCTAAACATGTATACTTATATAATACACTGCTTACTATTTTTAATGTTTTTATAACATAACTACAATCAGGCAACTTAATTTACATAACGGCAAGAGACTAAAGTATACGCAATACTCTTTCTATTCTTTTTTTGTTTTATTTATTGTAATTACGTAAGCACACATCTTACATATCTTAAACTTACTTTTACCTGCTTTTACTTGTCATTTGTCTTCTTTAACACTCAACTCTCATTGTTTTTTTGTTTATATCCAATAGAAATAATTCACTTAAAAATTACGTGTTGTGATTGGCCAATTCGACAACGTATATGTCATCAAAGTGTAGCTAAAGTCGGTGTTCTCGTAAGTTTGACAAGTTTTCTAAAAACAAATAGATTTGTAAGTGTGAGTACTCTTTCAATTAGTTATTGATTTCATTAAACTTTCTTAATCGCACTAGTACATAAAGACCCACGATGGAAAGAAAAACGCATTTTTTTTCTTGATATATGTATTTCAAACATATTCATGTTAACAATAAACTCATTTCCATATAAAACATTTAACCAGCAATATTAGAATATAAAGCTGGATAAATCTCTGTTTTCGTTCTACAAATTAATTTATGTACAATCATTATTAATAATAACCTACAGATTTATGGAACAGGAAACCAATTGACACAAAAATTCGATTCAGGTTAAAGCTACTCGGGCAGTTCTCCACCCTATTTTACATATTGCTAGAATTTATGAAAAAGAAAAACTAAAAAATATTTGTATTTATAGTATGTACAGAAATATACAACATATATATATATATCTATATATTTAGTATATAAATCTATTTATTTATAATATTTTATATTTAAAAATCACACAAATTGAGTCAATATTTTATTTCAGAGATCACAGAAACAGAGCTGGAAACAAGCCCTCAAAAGTTATGGCTTCTCACGTACAATTCATTTTTACTTATATATTGTATGTATGCAGGATATTTATGGAAGTTTCATTTACAGCAATGTATTTTTTCTTTTTGTATTATATATATATATATCGTGATAGGTTTATTATTGCACTGTGTCAATTTTATGATTACAACTTTCTTTAAATATCCTTACATTTCCCAAATTTAATGCGGAATGTCTTATGACTCATCTTTTCTTTTTATCTAACGCAATACTATAATAATTATTTTATAATATATATAAACTTTTTCTCATATTTTTTGATTTTATAATTCAAAATACTTTTTATTATAAAATTCTGGCCCCAAAAATATAACAATTCCAGTCCATCTCTTTGTACATGATTGGCTTGTACATTTATTATATTATTATTTAAAAATGAACTAATCAATCTGATTATTGTCATTTGTAACGTACACTCGATCATACACTTGATCTTGTGGACTTCCTCCGGAACGAATAATAAGAGGAAGTAAATGACAAAATAAATTAAAGCTGCCAATGGCAGTTTATTCCCAAAACTACCTATACAGTGTATATATGTCAGTGTCCAAGTAAATAAATATCTTTTGGCACAAATATTCTTAAAATGATGCAATTTACACTATTCTCTTTTTATATTTACAAATCATCGCATCATTCTAAAAATCCTTTAATTTACATTCACATCTATAAAATATTCATCCGCTTAAAGATTAATGAAGGAAGTCGTAGACTGAATTTGCACATGTCTTTTTAGATATTAATATCTCGATACAAAAATAATGTTTTAGAAATTGGCACCTCGATAACTCATCACTTATTTACACAACTAACTAGTGTTAGATTTACTGCTAACATTGTTCATCACTTCTCTTCTTCTTTGAAGAAAGTAGCGTTACTTTCCCTTAATGTAGGTGTATCAGGTGAACAGACGATATTTATGTGTCGGCTGCTATTACTACTCAAATCGGTAGGTCCATCCATGCTCAAATCAGTGGGTTTCTCATCATAATCCCTTCTTTCAGGTTCTACGTCTACGGGTTCTTGTTTGATTGTTATTTGGGTGTTGATTTGTTGTGGAGCAGTCGTTCTGGTGGGCGACATCTGTTGGCGAAGTAAGGATATATTTTTGATGTTCTTTAATTCGGTTGGATTACGCAAGAATCTGTAACAAAATTAATTATGTGAAAATATTTCTTTTAGCAAGAAGTAAGTTTAAATTTCGAGGTAGGTACTTTGCAATTTGTATACTTACTGGTAACAGTGTCTTTCTCCTTGGACTTTTCTTAGAATGTTCACTCTATAGTAGTATCTTAGAGCTCTGGACATTTTATCATAATTCATCGAGAGATGATTTTTCTGGATACCCCACAATTTTGCTAAACCGGCAGGATCGACGATTTTGAAAACGCCAGTTTCCCGGTTTTTCCACGCGATATAATTCGTATACCGTTGATTAGGATCATTGAGCAATTGTTGCAAGAAGTCCCACAAAAGTCGGCCGTCTGAAATAGAACAATTTCGTAAGCTATCTGGGCAGGGACTTGGTATAACATTGAATGAAATAAATAAATGTTGTTTGAAATCTAAATTTATTCTGATGTGCTTACTTGTATTTGGTTCAGGAGATTCATTCGGAAAGAATTCCCTGCCGACCGATTTGAATACTGGACTGGAGATCGATTCCTTCGGACTCCTTGGTGGCACAACGGGCAAAGGTGGCGGCAGTGAGTAGGCGCTTGGCGTATTTGGTGGACTCGACGAATTGTGAGCGTTCTTAGAGTCATTGTAGCTGTCTTCGTCCGAATCGGACTGGTTGCTTCCGCTACCGTTGCTGCCGCTGCTACCGAAGATGGAATGTCCGAAATTCGAGATGTTGTTCTCGGCGTGTTGTGGACTGCTGGATTGGCTCTCGATGGACGGCGCCGGACTCAGCGTGACGGAATTGCTTTGAGCCATTAGGTGGGCGGCAAGGGCTGTGTGGTGATTGTGAAAGGAATCCGAACCGTTTTGTGTTAACAGTGTCCAATTAGGGGTTGGAGGATGTGAATGTGGTGAAAGCGGGTAAGGGTGTCTGGAGGTGGGTGTAACTGGACTGGAAGGAAGGCAACGTTGCAGATTATTCGCCTCGCGAACTAGAAGTTGAAGCACGTTGTGAAGCACATCACCTGAGCCTGGTGCACGTTCTGATAGATCTGTTCTGGTTAGTAGACATACGGCCTTGCCTGGAATTAGAAAAAAATATTCGATTAAAGAAGATGAAGAAAAAGAGAATTTAGAAATACTTATTGGCATATTAAAATGTAAGCGTAAAAACAGTTCATATCGCCAGCAGCGTGCATATAACTAGAAAACGGAAACGAAATTTGCTCAAGACATTTTACATAATCTAATAATCGAGCGTTACCGTAATCGGTGTCTTTTACCAGTATAACGATTTAAATGTATAAGAAAAAAAAAAACATACCGAATTACGTTATTGTTATACAACACTTTATCTCAAATTTACGCCAGGAAGAGTAGTGAGGCGTATAGTTTCTAGGGCTTTCCTATATTTAATTATAGTAGAAATTACAAGGCTCTTAGATCTAAAGAAAAACAGGTGTGCTGTTATAATTTGATCAAATTTCGTCAAACATATCAGAGAGCTGTATGCTTGAGGAGGTACCATTTTTGAAGGAAAATTAATCATACCAATCAGAATATTTAAAAATATCAATAATTATATGCTATCTCAATTTAATATGTAGCTTCTTCGCATTTTTGGAAAGTGGGTTTTAACGAAATACAAAAAATTGAAAGAAATCTGTGCAAGTGATATTGGAGACGGCGTTTGATCTGGTGGTTATCTATCTTATTGCTATTTGAACCATAACTTGCTACAATGTTTGAATAAATTTAGTCTGGTGCATTGTTCTCCTTGGCAATAATTAAGAGAAAATGGAATAGAATAAGATGCATTTACCGTTCATTTGAAACATATCCATATCGATTGGTTGAAGATCGAATTCCCTTTCCGCCCATCGTAAGAACGAACAGACATCTTCTCTAGACCAAAGTCTTGGATCGCCCGCCAGAGTTGAAGGCAGTTGGGTTTTGTAATCCACCAAGGGCGATAGCGGCGGCTGTTGAGGTTGTGGGATAGTCGGGAACGAATACCTCCAGAACAAATCTGGACTGAAGGGCAAACCCAAAGGTAACCTGTCCATCGTTGTCGCTCCTGTAGGAATCGGCGGTAAATGCCCTGGCACCAATTTCATATTTCTACCTGGAAATAATAAGAGAAACACGCTATTTACATTACGTCAAGGAAGTATATTAAAAAATAATTAACGAAACTGGTTTTTGCATAGTGCGTTCGTTATCCGGATTGTCATATACTTCGAAACAAAAAAAAAATTAAAAGACAGACTTGACGTCAGTCTAGTAATACCTTTACTTGGCGGTTGGCGGAAGCGTGTGTACGTACAGCCAAGGTTAAGAGAGCTTGTGGACTATTTATACATTTTCCGGTATCGCAATGAATGTTAACATGACGCTAGGAAAAAAAAAACGCGTGCGGACAATAGACGATCTGATAGGCGGTCGTCTCGTTTTACTTTGGTAAAACGGTACGTATTTACAAATGAAAGCCTAGCATATCGTTAGGAGACGCGGCGCAGAAGTTATTCGCGACCCGAAATAGATTATTGTTTCACTTCCAAATTCTTTCGCAGTGAGTATTTCCGGTAAATAGCGCCGTCCTCCGTTTGTAGCGAGTGGCACGCGGGTGGATTTTGAAACGCTCAAGACGTAGGCGAGGATTAACTAAGTCCGGAATGCTGCTATATAGTTTTCATCACTCGGATTTTATTATATAAGAAAATGAATGAATATAAACATGAATTCTTGTACACAATACGGAATTGGTTTAGATTCTTTTAAGGGAACGACGTAACAAAGGATTGAATAACGCATTTACACACCAACGAAGCGATAGGAAACGTATCAATGTCACATTGCTTGTATCGGCGAGATACATAAGAAACTTCCGTAGTCTCGCAACAATGGGGCTAGAAATCCGGGCTTGCAATACGTGCATGAAATAGATTATACACGGTAGAGAAAAAAAATCAAATAAAAAACTTTTGTTTTCTCTCTCTCTAAAATCCGATCATGTGTGCGTACGTTCTTCAGAGCTTATCTTATCGGTTGGACTTCCTGTCGGTGCCCCGTTAAAAATTTCCTAATCGCCGATAAAAGCCAGCGATAAAACGGGAACTATAATATAATAGCAATAAAAATAACAACAAGAATACTCCTTGTAAATATCACTACGTATCATCCCACGTACGCCCATCTCTTTTCGAATGACGTATATAAAGCGACAACGCAGATCTTAAACGTTGAAAAAAAATTCCAAAACCGGTAAGACATCCTGTTATTATACACGACCATCGGATGTAAGCGCGTATTCGTGTGAGTATCTATTGAATTATTCGACGGCATTTGACTAACCGAGATGAAGATGAGATGTGGGTGATTGGCCCTTCAAGGTTGTTAATTCTGTCTGGAAAATTATCTAAGCGTTTGGAAAATTAAAAAATCCATAATTATATTCAAAGTGGAAACTTTAATTTGCTGAGGATAAATCCATTTTAATAATAAATTAAATAGTACAATATTGCAGCTTAACTGAACCCTACAGGAGATTCTATGGCGTTTATTTATTTTAGTTGCTCATATTTACAAATAAAACTCAGCAACAGGTTGTTTTCGAAGTATTACCGCATTGTTTACTAGTTACTTCATTAGTCACGTCTCTTGTAGATAACTCACTAAATTAATCACCGTTTTATAATGCTTTCTTACTTAATTCTAAAAGCTCACCTCTTTTCGTAATTGTCGAAATCCAAAAAAAAAGAAAAATAATAAACGCAAATATACGAACACACTGTTTTTCCTTTTCCTCTCAAACGTATTGTTTATAAAATCACTAAACGCACTCTATTGAATTGCACCGAATAAGACAGAGCAGCAAAATTGTGTAACGGGCAGTGATGATCACAAAAATCACGAGTAAGCAGTAACTGTGACTTGTCTGTTTGACTGCCACCTTACCACTACCGCACGGTTTCTGTTTCGGCGGATCTGCTAAGCTCCGTCCGTACCCACCGTGGTGCGCGCGTTGTGCGGGAGTTGGGAAGTGCAGAGCGAGAGAGAAAGAGAGAAAGGAAGAGAGGTGGAAGCTGGCCCGACAAACAACACATCCATACACACGACTACTATACATATATATTTGCGACGTTGCCGAGCTTCTGACCGGATCTACACTTGTAGAGTGCGTAGAACGGCGCGCGGGTTCGAGTGGGGGGGATTCGGTCGCCAGACTTCCTTCTGCTAAATCTGTACCCGGCTCATCTCACCTTCCAAATAAATTACTCCGTTGGACGGTCAGGTGGCTTTCCTAGACTAATGCTGCGCGTATTACACGCTAACGTAATCGGCTGGTTAACCGTGGGTTGTTCTATATTGTTGACGTTTTCTGTTGTTTGGTATCACATAAAATATTTATGCAAATTACGTCATAGTTTGCTTGTCAACGGTTTTTCCTCTAATAGTTTTTCTTAGTTCTCAATAATTCATTTCTGAAAGTTGGTAATTTAATTCTAGGAAATCCTTTATTGGTCGGTTAAACTTTTTTCTTAATTACATGGAAGAGTATAAACATACACATATGTCTTGTGGTGAGTTTTGACAATCGAAGCGATGGCTAATTTCAATCACACAGATGAGTGTAGGCAAGCGAAACTGTTTGCAGTGATGCATCTTGGAACGAATACTTCTTACTTAATCTTTATCTTACTTATCTCAGATATTGCAGAGTTAAAATGCATGACATTCTCTATTTATAACAAAAATACTCCAAACTGTGATACTGATAATGCTGTAAACTTCTCTTAAACCCCTCACCACAAACTGGATTAAACTGGACGTACGTTTCGATAGCAAAGTTATCATCATCAGCAGAAACACTGAACTGTTCAGTGTGCAGTTTGTGGTGAGGGGTTTAGGAGAAGTTTACATTCTCTATTTATTTTACATTTTTGAAAATTTATTTCAACTGCAGGAACTCTCTGTCGTCCTTTCGTTTCTTGTTGCGGGAACCCCCTGACATGGAGGCTCCGGAAACACTTCGGCCTCTTGGCTTTTTGTATTTAGTCTCCCATTTCTTTTACCCATTAAGTTGTACCAGTTATTCTAGGATCTTAGTATTCTGCACTTATCTGTACAGGTTTCTGGCTGATTGATCGAGGTAACGTTCCAGGTTCATTTTTGGCTTGCAAAAAATTACCTGTTTTCTCTCGTCCAGAGCCTCGCATTCACTCAGAATGTGGTAAGCGCTCTCTGTCATCTTATTGATCCCAATTTTCTGTAGCTGTCCTTTCAGTAGAGTTGTACAGTATACTGAGTTGCAGCACTTCTTCAGCCCATTGTTTAGTGGTCCCTTAATAAAGGGCATACTATGAATTTGCCTAGTTTTATTATTCCAGTGTTCTTTGTGCTTCTCTTTGTCTCAGCTTCTTACCTGCTCTTGTGCTGTGTTTTTAGACACAGGTTTTAGACCTATCTACCGGATGAAAAGTTGCGAGCTGTAGATTGCATTCTGGGCGACTGGAAATGGGAAGGACTTCAACTGTAGGTGTAGCTACACACGAAGCCGCGTTTATTAACGGATTGTTATAGTTCAGCCGAATTAAATTGGCCCTAATATTCTTTTTCTCGCTTTATTTATGAAGTTTGTAAAAGTAATATGAAATCGAACATTATATCTGTATTAGTAAAAAGGGAAATATTAAGACAATACTTATTCGATAAGTAAAATCTATTCGTACTTTTCTATTCATGCTTATTTTTATATCGAAGCATCAGATAATGTTAATTAATTAATTTCAGTATAAAACATAGATTCTAAAAAATTAACAATAATAAATAAAATACCTATTCGTCGGTAAATAGTATATTATTGAAAAAATATTTTTGTTCGGGATATTTATTAGTCATTCATTCATAAAATTCCAGGCGACAGTAATAATCGTCGAGTAAAAGTTCTTGGGATGTGCTAATTTTGCACGATCGATACTTATTCTTATGTAAAAGGTTTAAAACTTTTGCACTATTATTAAATCCGCAAGCAATTTGTTTAGATGTCGTCCTAGGATTTTATTCCACTAATGCCCAAACTTATTTCGATATCATTGACATTTTTCGCTAGGACATTTTTATTTTTGTTATTAATTAATATAAATGTTGTTTCAAAACATCGGACTGTATTACGAATAATAGTCGAGCTAGAATTGATCTTTCGGAATAATTTACTGCAAATAAATCGTGTGTAACTTCTGCTGAATTGCCACCATAAAATTATTTCACACTCCTTGGGTCTATAATATTCCGTTTTTTTTTTTATAAAATTATTTATACTTAACCGTTATAAAATTTGGAGATCATACCTTACCCTAATATCCACCAACGCCTTGTTAAGAAATAAGCGAAATATGTTGTGTGAATCACATTGCACGTTACCAATATTCCCAGTATTTCACAAACATGCCAGAATTATTAAAATCACTTATTAATATATTATTTCTTGGTATCTAGATAGCAGTTAACAAGAAGGAAAATTAGTAAGAACCATAGTTTTGATTTTATCCACGCTAAAGCTATACTTACAGAAAAAAAGATAGATAAAGCACGCAGCATCCACGATTAATTCAAATAAAAAACATCAATTCAATGAATGAGTGACAGGAAATATCAAGCTTATCAAACATTTATTGTTTGTTATACATATTTAAATCTTATTTTAGAAAATTGAAATTGAGAGATTATATTTTATTTATCACTTATAGACAATTATCAAAATTAAAAAATATCTATATTTAGACGGACATATTTTAAAGCTGAAGATGATTTCTTTAAACTGAAGCATGGCGTTTTAAATGATTTTTTTTAGTAAATAGAATGGAATGAATTACACTTTTTACTTATATTTTTTTTTTGAATTTTCCATTTAAGTATTCATTATATAATTTTGAATTTAATAAATTTTCTTTCATTTTTAAGGTAGATATACCTATATGATTCATGATTCATATATCTTTTCCCGTCATTGTACATTCAGCAGAATAGAGCATTTAATAAAATATTGCACATATAAATCGTAAACATATTTTTCTCAATTTAATTTCACAAAAATAGTTGAAGTCTTACATTCAAAGAAAAATATTTCAAGTTTCAAATATTACCTTAATATAATGTAGTTATTAGAAAATTAAACATTTATTTACAATAATTAAGATGAATTTTAAGGTAAATTAATTTAATTATTTCATTTTTTAGTAATATATAAAATAATTCCATTCTCAATACAACTGAAATTATATATTATAAACTACATTATTTATTTGCTTATAGTTTTATTAAAATAACGGGTAAGCAGAGAAAGGCAATACGTGTATATTGCCGAAACGTTTTCAAAATGAAAAAATACAGGCAAAACCTTTATAAAGTTAGCTTTATTTCCTTTTGTCCGCTACTACCAAGATTCAAAACTATTTATAATTTATATGAGTACTTCCCTACTCTTCATTTCACTTTGATAGCTACAGTTTAGCTTAACTGCTTCTTGTCTTAACATCTAAGATCTTTCACTACAGTTTACTGTTTAGAATGAATGTCATTATAGCGTTGGCAATTTCATTTGCGAATTATCCTCAATATTCTTAATAATCTGAACTAATCACGGAAGAGAAAAATGCCTGTTTATGTATGTACAATACCCATGTTTTATTTAATTAATTAATTTATTGTGTTCTTTAGCTAGATTTTATATCGTAACTTAAGTTTTAATGTAACCAAATTTCTTATTTTAATTGTTACTCAACATATATTTAAGGAAGCTAGAGTTATGTCATTGTTGAAACATGTTAAAACGAGCAACTAATCTCTCTGTTTCTTTGAGCTTTTAATGGCACTAATCATTAATCTTGTACTATCTCAATTCTCGGAAATTCCGTTCCTGCATAAGATTAAGTAGGATCTCAAGTGATATATAATTTGTTTTTTTTGTATCTCATTTATTGTCAGTAAAAGAAAAGAAGCTTAATGTTTTTTCAGAACATCTTACTTCGGTTCGCCTCTCCTGTCCGTCATTATAGCTTTGTCTATTTTAAAAAATATATGTGGTAAGCTGTTATTCATACACAGTTTATGCCGAAAAAATATATATGAATTGAAATGGGAATAATGGAACATGATTTATACATTTTCCTCGATTGCTCTAAATAATTTAAAATATTTTTTTTTTTGACAAATTGCAGTTTTCTTTTTTCTCAAATAATTTAATTAAGTTTATACAGGGTTTATGAACAATTTTTACAGCAGTTTCATAATTCCGTAATGTTTAAACTATGAGAGTTACACAAATATTATGTAAGTACTACACTTAAATAAATGAAAATTTACCTTTATATAAGTGCATACCTTTAAAACTAAGTTACTTTATGCAATTATTGCGAAAAGTTAAAGAGTAATCTTTAAAATCCTAAGAGGATACCTACGTACGTGCTATAAATTCTTAAAATGCCACCTAATGCTCTAACGGTTAAACGAATTTATTCCTGACAAAAAAATATGTAAATAACAGCAGTTATTGTTGGTCCACTTTCCAATGCATATAGTTACAATGTTCCACTGCAGTAAATCTGCTTAAAGTCTTGATGATACGGCGGATAAACGGTCGCTAAGAACGAGAGGAGCATCTTCATGAAGTGGAACAACCAGGAAATTGTTTGCTCGAACGCAAAACAACGTAATAGGTCAATTATTACAGCATCGGTTATATAATTTTGCCATTTTACAAGAAGCCTTCCTTTATCACGGCGCTCGTTTAATAGCTAAATAGACGTTCCGCAATTAGTTTTTGTTTTATTAAATAATGTCTGGTTAGAAATGTCGTACTACGTAAAGGGAGAATAACACCAATTAAATTAGCATATATTTTGCATAATCAGCATTCTGAGTTGGTGCAAAGATAATTAAAAAAAATCCTTTCAATATATATATTTACATTTATTCGCCCCTTTGCTATGATATTATTGGCCAATTTATATAGGTACTTTGGCCAGGTAGTTCGCAAATACGTCTGCTTGTTCATTTTTAATTTTATGCCAATTTAACATTTGTAATAAACTCTTGGGACGTTCAAATTTATGTTTTTTGGAATCGTTTATGCATATGTAGTGATCGCCCGTATACATATAAACACGTGTACCAAGGATAAAATAGATTTTTGCGTCGAAAAGTGATAAGTTCGTGTGCGATAACGTGTTTGTGGATTACGTAAACTAGATTTTGTTTTGCTGGGTGTGAATATACATACATACCAACGCACACATAATGAAGAAATAAGCACTGCTGTATTATACAATCTAATGTAAGCTATAGATCAGTGATTCAGGCATTTCTATGTTAGAAACTAAGGTATGAGAAAATATTAAATAATATTTGTTCTATTATAAGCAAACGTTGTAGCACCTATAAAAATAGAAGCATACAGTTGGATCTTATAATTAGTATTAAGATACTAAATGTGGGTTTAGAACAGGGAGCATCAAAATAGTACAATAAAAAAGAATGTTACTCGATTTTTTCAAGTGGACATTGTAAAACACCATCAATAGAAATAATTCAGCAACGTAGCTTTTAGTTCTGTAAGAATATAGTTTAAAATGTATAATATATACACATTTTTTTTTATAGCAGAGAAAACTGGAATTATACAACCAGGCAAATTGATGGTAAGATCTTTATTAAAAGACCACCAAAAAAGAACTTAAGAAAGCTTAGTAAGAATCATCTTCGCATCCCTAACAGGTCTCCTCACAGGACACTGTATACAGAAAGGACATCTACAGAAAAATAGATGTTGGGATCAACACTAGACATACCAACTGCAGACTTTGAGATGACAGAGAACAAGTACCACATTCTGTGTGAATGCGAGGCTCCGGACGCAAAAAGACAGGCCACCTTTGGCAAACCAAAAATAAACCCAGAGGATTACTTCGATTAACCAGCCAGATCATGAACTGGGAATTTTTCTTTGCTTCTTTGCGGAATCTGCAGCTGGTATCCATTGCGAGGCGAATAATTTTCACCAAAGTTTTCAGAAATCAGGTTTTTGTTCGTGCCTGTTTTTGTTCTGGTGATTTTTGTCACCACGTTTCGGCCTTATTGTACATTAATTCCTTAATGGACTGTGTAATTTGTGATTTGACGTTGAGGAATGAATAATGAGACGTTCTCCGTCTGGCCACGTCATCTGCGGATTCATTCTCCCCACCCTCATGTGACTGGGTACTCAGGCTAAAGTTATCTTCCTCTGGTTCACTATGTTTGAGTTGCTGTGAATTCTGAATTCAGGTCATTGAATATGTAAGATGTAATGGTAAAACAGTTCAAGTGTTCAGTTTGGTATCGAAAGCAAATAAACACAAAAATCTAGAGTAGGTAAAAGTCAATTTGACTAAACCTTCCTCAACAGGAAACCTTTTTGATCGAGCAAGCTAATTTTACAGAGTGATACACCAGTATTCTGTTTTGACTGGTTTGGTACTAGATACTTGGGATATGTTGTCATGGGAGGAAGGGGTGTAAAACTTTTTTTGGACTAGGACTCGCGTAGGCACAATTGGTAACGAGAGGATGGATTAATTAGTGAAAGAGGCGATGTCTAGGGAGGATAGCGCGATAATTAAGTATGGGTTAATATTGGCTAGCGTAGTTAAAAAAGCGTTTAGAGATAAACTTGATAGTGATCAGCAGGGTAGGTGGAATATTACTTTAAATGGGAAGGCGCACTAAGGAATTTATTGGCAACGTTACACACAATGATGGTTAATTTGTCGTATCGGGCGGTAGATTAATGACATATCGCGGTAATTTTAATCTACAAATATTTCGGTAGAATTGGGAGGGTTAATGATTCGCATTTTGAATGTGGTGGGGTAGATACAGCGGGGCATATTTTATTTGAATGTTCACTCACTGATAAGTAGGGATTTCGTGCGGAAATAAGAGCATTAGCTCAGGGGTTAAATTGGCCGCGACGCGAAGCAGATGTTGGATTTAACAAGTCGATCGAATAATGGGATTTTTTTAGTAATCTGGTAAAGAATT
Source organism: Protaetia brevitarsis (assembly GCA_004143645.1). NCBI lineage: Eukaryota > Metazoa > Arthropoda > Insecta > Coleoptera > Scarabaeidae > Protaetia > Protaetia brevitarsis. The sequence goes on from RXPK01004831.1 coordinate 23,347, forward strand.
AGGTAGGTTACAGCATGACATTTAGATATTTAGTAGAGAAGTACGTATTTATAAGTGAATATTTCATACTCTCTAGTGGTCTGAATTAGTGTTAAATTATAGCTATTAGCATATTTGGGGTGTATAAATAAATATTTAAAATATAAATCTTAGTTTAATTACCATTGGTTAGAAATGAGGATTAAGTTATTGTTAAATATAGGAATACTGCTGTTGTTTTGTTTGTTTTGAGATCATTATTAGTCCACCCTTTCGCTGTTTCAATTTCAAATTCATGATGTGCGAAGAACAGAGTAGTTACCTGAAGACGACACGGCTATTGGAATTGAGAGGAAGTGGTGGCTGCCTCTTCTAAACTCAGAATAATAATAATAATTTACTGGCTATCAGTAACAAGGTCTGGGACTACTTCCCAAGCTCTGCTCGCAGAGTGAGAGTTTTTCCATGGTTTCCCTTACTCCTTGGTGAATGCTAGGAGATAACTGTAGTCGTTCCATGGGCGCAAACATTATTTGTTATTATTATTAATAATCATAGGGAAATTATTTTGTCAGAGTAGGAATTGTTATGGAAACCAGATAGTACTTAGAATAGGTAGCCTCGTGTGGCACCTTTCGGTGGACCACGAGGTTTGGGATGAATTGTAACTATTTTAGCTTTTCATAAATAAAGTATTCTGTTTAATATTTGTACTACTTTTTGGTATAATTAGTTAGTTTGTACACTCCATCCTCTGTGTGTTCAAAGCCAGCCCGTAATAATAAAAAGCAATTAGCTGATCCCAAAATACTCTTCTACTTCCTCTAATAGGTTCCGCCTTATTTCGCATACCTACACACACGTACTACGCGGCGTAAAAGCTTAAATATAGCTTCCCGCCGTCTAGTTTAACCGATAACAAATACCATCTATAAAAGATCACGAACGCGAATAAGTTTTGAATCATAGCCAGCCAACGCGCAGCGGTCTACCTCGCCTCGCCTGATCAGAAATGAGAGCGAACAGGCTCTCTCAGCTGTCCCACGTTTCTGCGTAAGAGGAAGGAAGTAATAACGAGAGGAGAAGGCGAGTCCGTCCGTTCCCTGCCAACATTCCGCGGTTCTTTGTGGCAGCGATGTTTAACGGTGATGTGGAGGACTTTTGGCTCGTTGCGTGCATGCTATGCGTCGATAGGTTTTTTGATTTTTCGCACACGTTAGCTCAGTTCTCGCCGCACGTTCTCTCGGGTGGAAGACGGGCAGGTTGGAATGTCCGGTACTTGAGCGAATACCAACGGCTATATCAGTATCGTACCTTACGATATCGACTAATACGGATCGTTGTGGTAGCAAAATTAAGATTCTTCAACACAACATACATAAGTAGATGAAAATAAAGCAAAACTTTAGCTAGCAAATGTTGTATCTTATGGGTAGTTACAAAGCAAATAATAATATTTAGGCTTTTGCGTTTAGCTCGAGTAAATATCAACAAGTTTTCACAACAGGTTGCTACAGAAGCATATGCTACACTGTATTTGCGGTTTGGGAATCTATTTTTAGAAACCAGTGGTGGCAGAAGAAAACGTGTGATTCAATTAACATCTGAATAGTGCGTGCCGGAAATTGTACATAGTTTGATCAAGAATGTGTATAGTTGTTCACTTTACTCTTCGACAGTATATAAATTACATTTATGGGTTTTATTCAGTGCCTCTTGTCAACTATTTCGTACCTATTTTCTTCCATCTTGCCATAATGACTCCTTTAAGTCCTATATTTTGTCTTTCCATCTTATTTTTGGTTGCTACTTGCTTGTCTAGTGTTTTCTTGCAGATGTGTCCCAGCTATGTCACCTTCTGCCTTGATAACACTAATAATCCTTTAGTTTTATTAGTCCATTTTTGGGTAAAGAAGAATTCAGGCCATTCATGTGCTGGCTCGTCGAGTGGAACAAAGAAATCGCACTAGCGACCTTCGTGGACATTGAGGGCGCCTTTGATAAGGCGCTGTTCCTGTCGATGAAAACGGGCGTCGCACGAAACAGACTCTCACTCCGAGGGGTGAATCGGGCAACATGATAAGAAACAGGGAAAGGGCACGGTGTCGCAGAACTATGCACGATCAGGGCGGCGGTGGCAGCTGCGCTGCCCGCAGCGGCGTTACTGTCCCGCGCTATGGAGTTTGTGGTGGACAGCCTCTCTCTGAACTTCGGGGGCGGGCTTCCATGGCGCAGGGCTACGCCGTGACATCAGGCCATTCTTCGTCTGCGGGAAATTTGAGATCGTGGTATCCGAAAGGATGCAGGTCACGCTCAGGCTTGTGATTCAGGTGGTGTATAATATGTTAGGCTAACTAATGTCAACTCTAGCAATAACGACTATGGATCCGTCTCATGAGGAGGGAAGCTTTTCTTTAACTCCAGCGTCCCACTATATTCGGTTCTAAAAATACTGGTTATCATCGTGGTTAAATTATCTTGAGTGTTGCCTGGACGTCAAACTACTGTACAAATCACACGTAGAACTATTGACGAAACAAAAGCTCTCTAGGAACTCTGGGCCTGCAGAGGTATGTTCGGTAAAAGCGTGAGGGCTGAAGCCTTCAATGGTACACTGGGTGTACACGAAGTCTAGTATCTCTGCTTTATAACTTAACTGCGCTCCTGCTAGTCGCTGGTGACATACAGCCAAATCTAGGCTATGCTGGATAAGTGCGTTAGTAATGTATATGCCAGAGAATTGCCTGTTTGGGGATCCGGGAGCCATGTCCTCAGCGCCGGATGTGCTATGGAGACCTTCTTGGGCTTCCCCCGCTGCGTGGTGCTGTGGTCTGAGGCAGTCCTAGGGGCCTACAGAGCAAATGTAGTGGATGCAAGGGCTTCTCCGGCAAAAGTCGGAGATCATACCACGCATCTTCAAATACATAAGAACCAAACAGTACCACTGTCCGTAAAGGGCAGATAAGATCTCGCCCGTTTTCAGCTTCTCTGGGGATACAGGGTAGAATATCTCCAGCAGAGAAACTGCAATTGCCGCAAGACCAAACGGGTCTATTCCTCCGTGGTCGTCGATGTCTCGAAACGCGCTAATGGCACTGGCATTGGAATCTAAGGAACAGAGGGCCAAAGACGGGGAAGCTTCATCCTAGGAACCTCCCCCACCGTCTTCCAAGCCGAAATCATTGCCATTCAGACTTGTGCTGAGGGCATCTTAAACTGCCACGGCAAAAATGAAGGGTAGAAATCATTCTCAGTACAGCCATGGTAACCTGAATAGCTTTGTCTTGGTGCTGTCCCAAGATTTACTCTGGGTGGTACTGGGGTAGCACAGAAAACTTAAACAGCTGGCGGAACATCTAAATTGTTACATTGAGATGGGGCGCCAGGTCAGTCTGGGATCAGAAGGCAGAGTAAATAGCTGTAGCACTCTTAGCGAGTAGCGCTCAATGCGAATCTGGCGTTTTGTGGGTCCAGAAAGTGACGTGTGGTAGCTCATATGGCAGCATCCAGAACGTTTGTCAGGTCTCCGTTGCCTCTAGCACTGCTCCTTTGAGAGACTCGCTGGCGCTAGACA